>JAJOOF010015556.1:0-24491 GCA_029582545.1 Solanum lignicaule
TTGCATTGAATTATGAATGAATTGTGGATTCAAATATGAATTAAGATGATTTCTACCTAGAACCCATGTTCCCCCCCCCCCCCCCAAATTCTTAAGTGGTGAATTGAGATTGAGAATTGAGAATTGATTTATGATGCAAGTATGTTGAATTGTTTAAGATTATATTAAATTAGTGATTAAATCATGTCAATTTCATTATCTATTGTAGTATCTTGGATTTATGGATTGATGTTGGTTCATAGCCTTGAAAAGAAATTTATGATCAAATTACATGTTGAAGTAGAATTGTGCTTGATCTATTGATCCACTTGAAAGGTGGAGGTGTTCACCTACTTAGAATGCAATTGTGTTATTGAATGAAAGTTATGTTCAATTATGCTCTTATGAATGATGATGGTAGAATCTGAAGGGTTTCTTAAATGTAATATTGTATCTTGAATTGGTAGGCTTATGCTTCCTTTTCTTGAATAAATGAAAGTAATGTGATTGTGATCATAATGTAATGGTGTGGTTGTTGTTGAAAGGCTATTCTCAGACACACACACACTCATGAATAAAGAATGGATGAATGAAGCCTCTATGATTATTTTAATGATGATGTGTTGGTTGAAAGGCTATTCTCAATTGTACACTAATGAATGATAATGACATATTGTGAAAGGACTTTCTCACAATCTGGGGATTCTTAGTTGAAAGGGTATTCTCATATTTGAATCTATGAGTTATCCAATGAATGAATGTTGGGTTTGAGATGGATGCCCTCACGTAAGTTGAAGCGGGGTATCTAGTAACAATCTATTATCCCATAATAATGAATGAAAGTAATGAATGTTAAGTACTCCGTGGGGAATAATGCCAAGCATCGAGAGGATATGAAATGAGATGGAAGCCCTCACGTGAGTTGAGGCGGGGATTCTAGTAGCAATCTCTTGGGATGGATGCCCTCATGAGTTGAGGTGGGGTATTTAGTATCAATCTCCCTATCCCATAAATATGTGCCCACATAGGTATAATAGCTAGTGGATCTACCTAAGCTAAAATGTAATGGTCCTACCTTAGACAAGTAGGAATCCCTTATCCAGTGAGGGTGACACCGGGATGCCATGATTTAGCTCTCATGGTCTATGTCGGTTAAGTCTTACCCCCACAAAGAATGTTAATGAATTATGGCTTCTTAATAATGGACTACTTAGTGTGGGTGGTGGTATGGGACGCCATATATGCATTGCACAAGTAGACTTTGAGAGTAGTCACGGTGTGCTCCTTTATAATGTTAAATGAATGAATGTGCCCTTATGATGATGCTAATGAAGAATGTTGGTTTAATGTCTAATGAATGAAAGTGCTCTTAATGAAGTTAATGAAGAATGTTGACTTATATGCTTAAATGAGATGATGCATGCTATACTTGAATTGTATTATGAGTTACTTCCTTGTTATGAATTATTGAGTAGGAATGTGCCTTGTCTATGGTGGCTTCAAAGGAGTACTTAGTGTGAGTAGTAGTATGGGATGCTACTCATAGATTGCACAAGTATGATTTAGAGTTATCCTAGATGTTGGTCCTAATGTGTTGATATGACTTATGAAATGTTTATGTCTTTTACGTTTGAGTATTGTGTGAAGATAGAAAGGATGAATGGTAAGTTCACTTTTGGTGACGGTGGCACTTTAGTGTGGATGGTAGGATGGGACGCTATCCATACATTGCACAAAGTATAGATTGAGGGTTACTTGAGGTGAAGCTTTAATGTGAAGATAATGGTGTATATGTTGATTAAGTCTATAATGTGAAGAATGACTTGTATGTTGATTATGTCTTATATTATGCCTCTTATGCTTATGTTCATGAAGTTTTTTCAAAATGGCATATATCATGACTTTCAAATAAAATGTTTGTTTTAAGTATGTTTTTGCATGGTTATCATACTTAGTACTTAATTGTGCTAACCCATCTTCTTCATGTTTTACTACAAGTGTAGGTTCCGGCAATTGAGTGGTTTTCTCTAGTGAAGCTTGGATTTGAGTTCCCCAAGACTAAGTGGTATGTCCTCATAGATCGAGGACAAGTAGTTGACTGTGACCCTAATTTGTTTCAAGTATGTTGTTTAGATGGCCATGTGAGACGATATACTTTCACTTGCTTTTAATGTTTTTGATTGTTGGATTTATAAAAGAAAAGTTTTAAATTCCGCACTATTTCTGAGTATCTTATTCAATGAATATGCTATGAAGCTTGTATGAGACTTTTCAGAGTCTTGTACGCTGATGACGCCTAGGGGGTGCTCTCGGGGCGTTAAAAATATTGTATCAAAGCTTAAGGTTTTGGGAATAGTTTCTAGGATTGATGTCTCACAAGCCACGTATAGTAGAGTCTTGTTCATCGGTGTGAGTCGTGACACATCTATGAGCGAGAGGCTATAGGACGTTAGGAAGTTACACTTCTTTCATTATTCTTGAAGTCGTGCCATAGAGTTTATATCTATAAGTGTCCTTTTCCTAATCATATTCTTGTGTTTATAGGATATGAATACAAGGGCGAACCCAAGAAGGATGGAAGAGGATATTTTGAATGAGGGAGTTCCTCCCCAAGGTCCTCAGGGTGACCAAGTTCCTCTAGTCAATCAAGGAAATCAAGTTTCGATAGATCCCCCGGCCATGACCAATGAAGAAATTAGGACGACATTTCTAACCTTAGCCCAAGCTATGACGGCCGAAGTTAATCGGGATGTGGGGCCTCGAGTGAATACCAGTGAGAGTAATATGGCTTCGAGATTGAGGGATTTTTCTAGGATGAACCCCCCCCCCCCCGAGTTTCTAGGTTCCAAAGTAGAAAAAGATCCCCAAAGGTTTGTTGATGAGGTTTGCAAGATACTTAGTGCAATGGGGGTGTCTTCGGAGGAGAAGGCGGAGCTAGCCGCCTACCGATTAAAAGATGTGGCTCAAATTTGGTATGAACAATGGAAGGGTGAGAGGCCTAGAGTAGTGGGTCCCATAAATTGGGAGGTGTTCAAAGAAGCTTTCGTTGATAGGTTTTTCCCTTTAGAGTTGAGGGAACAAAAATAGGTAGAATTCATGAACCTTGGTCAAAGGGGTATGAGTGTTAAGGAGTATTCTCTTAAGTTCACCCAACTATCCAAATATGCCCCAACCTTAGTGTCAAGCTCGAGGGCTAGAATGAATAAGATTTTGATGGGAGTGTCCGGTTTGGTTGAGGAAGAATGTCGTACGACCATGCTCCATCATGACATGGATATTTCAAGGCTCATGGTATATGCTCAACAAATTGAGGAAACAAAACTTAAGAAATGAATAAGGAGATAAAAAGGGCTAGTCCCGATGAACAAAGTCAACCAAGGTCCATAAAAAGGTTCTACAACCAAGATTCCCCAACGGTCAACAATGATAGGGTGTCTAACCCTAAGTCTCAAGGAGGAAATAGAGGTGGTTCTTCTTTTGAAAGATCTATATGTGCCAAGTGTGGGAGGCAACATTTGGGAAAGTGCCTTGCTGGCACGGATGGTTGCTTTGGGTGTGGAAAGAAGGGTCATAAGATGAGAGATTGCCCAACACTCATGGAAAAAGAGAGAGAGACCAAGAAAGCTTTTAATGATGGATTGGATCCTAATACTCCCAAGAGAAACCGTTTCTATGTACTTCAAGCCAAAGAGGGCAAATAGGCTAATCCGGATGAAGGCACCGGTATGTGATAGTTCCTTATAGTTATGAATGTGGTATTGAGGTCCTTATGTTGTTTTCATGTTAGCCTTAGTTGGGTTTACTCCTATGTGGGGGATAGTATGTTGAATAGTAAGGTTGTTGAGAGTTTTGATATCCTTATCTCTTTCCTTCTATTCCTATTCAAGCTTGAGATCAAAAGTTCCTCGTAGCTTGTTTGATGTTTTGGAGTCATGTATGATTATGTGCTTCTATGGTCTCCTTATGATATGCATGTTCTTGATGAGATTATGTTTAAATGAGAAATTGAGTTTTTATGATTTATATGTTCCTCATGTTGATGTGCATTTAGTATGAGTTGTCTCTATGTTTCATGAGGTGGAATTGTTGAACATGCCTAAATGTGCTTTCGAGAGTAATTATATAATGTGTTTAATGATGTTATGATGAGCATGATATGAGTTGGAGAAGGTAGTTCCTCCAATGGAATGAGAAATGTTGAAATTTTCATGCATAATGAGTTTGTAGATGTAGTTCCTACTTTCTTGTGTTGCATTGAGCTTGTTGATGTGGAATTGATGTTTCCTCCTAGTTTTGTGCATTGTTTATGATGTTGCATGCATAATGGGCTGCTAGTCTTGAGTCGTTAACCCCTTAATGTATTTAAAAGTGTCATTCGAGGATGAATGTTTCTAAGTGGGGGATAATGTAACGACCTGTAACACTAATAAGTAAAACTAGAGCCTAACTAGTGTGTCTTTAAGTTTGGTGTGAGGTTTGAAGTAGTTTAATGTTGTTACGAGCTATGGTTGAGGGGTTTAGGGGTTAAAAATCAAGGTACGACTCCCGAAGGACCACCCTAGGGATCCTTGAGGAGGACCTAAACCCTAACCCCTAAGACCCCAAGAAAGCAAGACTTTGTCCAAAAAGTTGGACCTACGTATGGGACCTACGCCCAGTAGGTCCAACCACGACTGGTGGTCTTAATCCGTAGGTCAAGGCCATCAAAACCAAGTCACAGCCCCAAACCACGCTTGACCAAGATGAGGCGTGACCCAGACCATGGTCCGTGGTTTGGTGTCGTGAGTCCCCACCTGTGTTGTTGGTTTGGTTCGGCCAAGGTGAGGGTCTTTTGGTAAAATCATGTTAAGTCTTGTTTGGTTTGGGGATGGTTTTAATTAGTTATTTATGGTATTTTAAGGGTTTTTTAAGTATTAAAACAAATTTTAGACTTCATTATTTCAAAACCCAAAATCAAAACCTCCCCTCCCCTCCAAAAGTTCTCTCTCTAGAAACCTCCATTAGAGGTAAAGACTTCAAGCTTCCAAGGTCAAATCTTCAATTTTTTCAAGGAATTTTCGTGCTTCAAGGCAAGGTATGGTAGTCTTTATCCTTGACTTAGTTTCTTTCAAGGAGCCAATTTCAAAAGTGATTTCAAGTCTCCAATGTTTCTCCAAAAACCTTGTTTTCAATCTTGGCATGGGTTCGATTCCAAACGATTTTCAAAGTCTTTATTGCATTGAATTATGATTGGATTGTGGATTTAAATATGAATTAATATGATTTCTTCCTAGAACCCATGTCCCCCCCCCCCCAAATTCTTAAGTGGTGAATTGAGATTGAGAATTGAGAATTGATTTATGATGCAAGTATGTTGAATTGTTTGTGTTTATATTGAATTAGTGATTGAATCATGTTAATTTCCTTATATATTGTAGTATCTTGGATTTATGGATTGATGTTGTTTAATAGCCTTGAAGGGAAATTTATGATCAAATTACATGTTGAAGTAGAATTGAGCTTGATCTATCTATCCACTTGAAAGGTGGAGGTGTTTAGTTACTTAGAATGCAATTGTGTTATTGAATGAAAGTTATGTTCAATTATGATCATATGAATGATGATGGTAGAATGTGAAGGGTTTCTTAAATGTAATGTTGTATCTTTAATTGATAGGCTTAGGCTTCCTTTTCTTGAATAAATGAAAGTAATGTGATTGTGATCATAATGTAATGATGTAATTGTTGTTGAAAGGCTATTCTCACACACACACACACTCATGAATGAAGAATGAATAAATGAAGCTTCTATGATTATTTTAATGATGATGTGTTGGTTGAAAGGCTATTCTCAATTGTACACTAATGAATGATAATGACATATTGTGAAAGGACTTTCTCACAATCGAGGGATTCTTAATTGAAAGGCTATTCTCATCTTTGAATCTTTGAGCTATCCAATGAATGAATGTTGGGTTTGAGATGGATGCCCTCACGTGAGTTGAGGTGGGATATCTAGTAACAATCTCTTAGCCCATAATAATGAATGTTAAGTACTCCATGGGGAATAATGCCAAGCACCGAGAGGATATGAAATGAGATGGAATCCCTCACGTGAGTTGAGGCAGAGTTTCTAATAGCAATCTCTTGAGATGGATGCCCTCACGTGAGTTGAGGTGGGGTATCTAGTACCAATCTCCCTATCCCATATCTATGTGCCCACATAGGTATAATAGCTAGTGGATCAACCTAAGTTAAAATGTAATGGTCCTACATTAGGCAAGTAGGAATCCCTTATCCGGTGAGGGTGACATCGGGATTCCATGATTTAGCTCTCATGGTCTATGTCGGTTAAGTCTTACCCCCACAAAGAATGTTAATGAATTATGGCTTCTTAAGAATGCACTACTTAGTATGGGTGGTGGTATGGGACACCATATATGCATTGCACAAATAGACTTTGAGAGTAGTCATGGTGTGCTCCTTTATAATGTTAAATGAATGAATATGCCCTTATGATGATGCTAATGGAGAATGTTGGTTTAATGTCTAATGAATGAAAGTGCTCTTAATGAAGTTAATGAAGAATGTTGACTTATATGCTTAAATGAGATGATGCATGCTATACTTGGATTGTATTATGAGTTACTTCCTTGTTATGAATTATTGTGTAGGAATGTGCCTTGTCTATAGAGGCTTCACAGGAGCATTTAGTGTGAGTAGTAGTATGTGATGATATTCATACATTGCACAAGTATGATTTAGAGTTGTCCTAGATGTTGGTCCTAATGTGTTAGACTTATGAAATGTTTATGTCTTCTACGTATGAGTATTGTGTGAAGATGGAAAGGATGAATGGTAAGTTCACTTTTGGTGACCTTAAGGTGGTACTTTAGTGTGGATAGTGGTATGAGACGCTATCTATACATTGCACAAAGTATAGCTTGAGGGCTACTTGAGGCAGGCTTAATGTGAAGATAATGGTTTATATGTTGATTATGTCTATAATGTGAAGAATGACTTGTATGTTGATTATGTCTTATATTATGCCTATTATGCTTATGTTCATGAAGTTTTCTCAAAACGGCATATATCATGACTTTCAAATAAAATGTCTGTTTTAAGTATGTTTTTTGCATGGCTATCATACTTAGTACTTAATTGTGTTCACCCATTCGTCTTCATGTTTTACTACAAGTGTAGGTTCCGGCAATTGAGTGGTTTTCTCTATTGAAGCTTGGATTTGAGTTCCCCAAGGCTAAGTGGTATGTCCTCATAGATCGAGGACAAGTATTTGATGTTTCTTTTCTTTTCATGTAATAGACAATTGTTAAGTTTGTCGATTTTAAAGGCACGTGACCCTATTTTGTTTCAAGTATATTGTTTAGATGGCCATGTGAGACGAAAGACTTCTGCTTGCTTTTAATGTTTTCGATTGTTGGATTTATAAAAGAAAAGTTTTAAATTCCGCACTATTTTTAAGTATCTTATGCAATGAATATGTTATGAGGCTTGTATGAGACTTTTCAGAGTCTTGTACGCCGGTGACGCCTAGGGGATGCTCTGGGGGGTTATATCTATATCCTTTCCTGATTCTCCCGCACATTAGAGTGAAGCGACCCTACAATCCTAGTAGGGTGATACGGCAGTTCGGCAGGAAACAAATCACACCTATGAAAGGAGACACTAGTTGATATGTCATATATTACAATAGTTGTGATAAGATCCCTCACGCTAAAGATATTCTCCAAGAATGGGCCGAGTGTGTAAACATAAAAGAAAGCATGGCGGCAAAAAGGTATCAAGCTGGGTATATGGATAAGTACAAGAAATGGTTAGAGGATGATTTACTTGGTACACTCAACCCGGGGCCATGTACGGGTCGACAAATTGAAGATGTCCAAATGAGGCTCCAACTTCAAGCCTACCATTTTCAACTATAGTGGGACCAAAGGGAACAAGTGTTTCAGCATAGGGAGCAAGAATATATGTGTAGGGAACAAGAGTTCCAGCAAAGAGAATATGAAATCAAAAGGGCCTTATCTTTCATCACGCAAGAGCTAGCAAATGCAAGGGCATGCCTAATGCGTTTGGACTCAAACCTGGATTGTCAGCTTGATACTCTCCAAAACATACCAATTTCCTCCAAACTCGTGTTTTCCGGGCCGTATATGGTGACTAGCTAGCACCTCATCCGAGAAGAAGTGGAGAAATCAAAGGAAGGAGCAGGACCTTCGGCCTTCTAGTTATCTTTTTTCCCCAATGTGGGATTGATTTTTATTGTATTTGCAATTTATCCTTTCCCCTAAAAGATGTACCCATTTTGTAAACTTCGTAATAACTTCTCTAATTATTTATGGATCTTATTTTGGGGGGTGCAATAATTTGTTCTTAAATGGCACAATACATCCTTCAAATCGCTAGGCCTACCCTTGGCACAAAAGGGTCACATATCTGCTTAGGATGTGATATTTGTTTGTATGTTTGCGTGTTTTAACTGTTTATGTGATATGTTGCTTTTAATGAGGACATTCTAACCAACCCCTTTTCAGAAATTTTCCAAAAATCTTCACAAATACAGAAAGCAAGCCACTACCTCAATGTTTGACAAAAATATTCTTTGAGTCTTGAGTTTTTCAGCCAAAACTAAACAAAGGTTGAATCGCCGCTAAGATGAAAAGAAGCCAAAATGTCGAAGTTGAGTTGACTGAGAAAGAACTAATGTTGAAACTACACCGGATCAACGAGGAGATCTGAGAAGTTGGGAAAAGGACAGAGGAAGTAGACTTCGCCACTACAGCTGCATTGGCCAAAAGTGCTGCAATAGACATGGAGATTGCGGCCAGAAAGATGAGATTGGTTGTGGTGGACGAAGAGATAGCTATAACAATAAAGAAGAAAGAGGACGCAACACTGGAGATTCAGAGGCTACGAGAAAAATACCCTTACCTTGATGAAGAGGTTAATGTTACCACTCCCGAAGACAATAAACCTGAAGTTGCCGAAACAAAACCTAAGGAAGAAGCTGGTGACACGACTCCTTTCTTAGAACAATTGAAAGATAGGAAAGAAAAAATCACCCTCCAAGCGTATTGTCAAAACCATAGTGTGGGGGCAGAAGCCATTTCATGAGCTCTCATTTATGAGAATCTTAAGGCTTTAGGCATCCTGAATCCACTAGAAGGGGTCACTTCCAAGGTTGAACCTGAAGATGCACATAAGACATGTGCTTACCATCAAGACCAAAAGGGGCATGTCATACCCCGAGCTTACACCCTGGACATGGCCAGTACTCGAAAACCACTGTTGACCCCAAGCAAACCCTTGGCCTGGCTTACTTACTCAGCGGAAGACTTAAACCTAAGAACTGTAGCTCATGCAATGACTTAAGAGATAATAACTTAGCCAAAATGGCAACTCAAGTCTTAAACGTATACAACTGAAATGAATAAGACTGAAGAACTATAACTATCTGTCTATGAAGCCTCTAAAACAAAGAGGGATGTCGGGACAGGAACCCTGATCATCCTAACAACTGAAAAACTAGAAAAGCAATGTAAGAAGGAGCCCTCCGGAAAGCAAGTAGGCTCACCAACAGACTTTGAGTGCTCAACTGGATCAATGAAGAGTTGGATGTTGATCCTGGTTACTTGCGTCTGCATCATACGACGATGCAGGCCAACTGGCATCAGTACATTGAATGTACGAGTATGTGAGTTGGAATGCTAAACATAACATAGGCTTGAAAAGAATCTGAAAGGAATACTTACCTTGGTTTTACTCAACTCCTGAATAACTTAACTCAATATAAAGCAATAAAACACATGCAATATACAGAAAGCTTTTAAAATAGTAGAAAGCAACTTAGTTCGTTAAAGAAATGCAATAACAAACTCAACTGTACTCGTATAATAAAGTAGTATATTTTATGTAGGAGTTTCTCTAACCGACAACCACCACTATGAGCCTAAGTGGTGATACAGCGTCTTGCCCACGCTGCCAGAACTGTCCAATACTTTGTCGTCATATAAAATGTCTTAACTAAGTGGATCCACTAGTCTATGCTAAAAATCACTTAGGTGTCATCTAAAAAGTATGACCCTTACTACCCATGATGGCTACATGGTTTATGGAGACTTGAGTTATTATGAACTCACGTCACCATATCGGTGCTCAATACTACTCCCAAAATATACTTAGCTCATGTGTTTTTAAAAGAAACTTCTTTCTTTGGTTTGAAATAATTACTCAAAACTTAGCTTAAAAGCTCTCTTGGAATCGATGTTCCCTTTCTTGGTCAAATGTGAAAACATTTTAAACTCTTGGGAATACTTAGTTCACGTATAATCTTTGAAGAAATGAACTCAACTCTTTACTCTTTTCTTAACTTAAAACTTAAGTCTTAAAACAAAGTTAAAACGTTTGTGAAAGACTTTTGAAAACTTTATGAACTTCTCTTGACTTGATTCTTAACTTCTAGACTTGACTCTTAATTTTCCTTGACTTGACTCTTAACTTTCCTTGAACTGAATTATCGATTCAAGGATTGTGATTTGTGATAGGAACGATCTCATGATATTTAGTAATGTTTTTGGATAGTTAAACATGAGAAAAGATCAAGAAATCTCTGTCTGGAAACTAGTCTGCGACGCGGAGATGTATTTAAATTTTTGGTCGCGAAAATGATTTTTGAGGCAGAACGGTCCGTGACAGCTCCGCGACGTGAGGGAGGATTTTCCAAATCTGAGGAACAGACCTGGTACCCAGATTTGCCCGACTTGTTCCTTCTTTGTTGTCAGCCCCAATTCTCCTAAACTCGGTTCTTTTCCCCAAATTCTCTTTAGATTCAGATACCCAGCAACTATATCTAAGAACCTAACTCAAAACAACTCTATAATTCGACATAAAGATCTCAGAAACTTCTCAATATCAACCCAATTCAAGAACGACATCAAATTCAAGAATACATATCAAGAACATCAAACTTTCAACCTTTTAGGAAGAATTCACACTGAAATAAACATGTTTGGCACGTGGGTGAACGAACCCAACGTTATGAAAGTCTCACATACCTCTTAGGGAAGGATTATCCCTTGGCGAAATCCACATGAAAATCTCCAAGAACTCGACGAACTATGAACTAACTTAATTTTCAAAAGTGTAAACTGACCAAGTTCAGTTTAGACCCCTAAGTAATTACCAAAAACGAATTAATTAAGTTGGGTATGGAAAAGACCAAACTATCCTTCAAAAATCCGGATTGAACTTTCCTTATTCGAACAGCCCAACTTCCAATGGGCATATTTCACACATACGAACTTGGAATTGTGCAAACTTGGTGGCATTGGAAAGATTATTCCAAGATATTTCCTATGATATCTGGAAACACACCTAACTCATCCTGACCTAGGAGTTATGGTCATTTGAAGTTGACCAAAAAATCATTCTTAGCTTAACCTTTGTCAAATTTCCAGATTTTAATTATTTCCACAAATCACTCTTTCTAATTCTAGCTATTTCTAGTTCTTTCAATTAGCAAGATATTACAGGGCAAACCATAGAGGAATGTGTAGAGCTGAAGACTGCGATCTGCGACCTGATCAGCATTGAGAAAATTACCTATATGTGGGGTCACTACACTTTCTTTACTTGTGATCAACCGGAACCTGGTATGCCGGTCACAGAGCACATGCTTTGTTGTCACTACTTCACACCTTTTGAAGATTCGCTTGCAAGCATATAACTTAAATTGGTTCGAGGTCGGATCCTAAACCCTCCCAAAAAGAAGACAAGAGTGATCTTTGCCTTGGGAAATGAAATCTTTAAAGGTTGCCCTTATAATGGCACTGAGGATCACAATATTGAAACATGTCTCGTGTTCCGTTATGATGTGGAATCGTCAAAGGGAGTATCCAAATCAAATTTGCCCCCTCGTTATCGTCATTGAAGATGCAGCCTTGACAAAGGCATGGTTTATGTTTTAAGACTTCTATTGTATGTTTTCAGTTTCCTTGTAATCAAGAAATGAACGAATGAAAATCAAAATAATCTTTGTATTCGAACTACGTAGGGCGTGATTTCTCCTTCGGAGATACTTAGGCAACTTTTAAAGGCACGGCGCCTATCTTTTCCAAATTTTCATTTCCCCCTTCATTCGACAAGGAAACGTTGAGTTCACATCAACAAATGCCGAGAGATGCAGCAAAAAGACCTTAGCTCAATGCAACTCAACCTTTCTGATTCACTAGTCTCAAAATCAAATGAGCAAATTCATGTTTATTTAAATTAGTCTCGTTATTCGTGGGTTAACATGTCTTCAAACAAAGCAAATCTTATGTGTTTAATGCCTTTTATGTATTTTTTTTGCATCATGTTGTCATGAATTAACACTAACAGATTTGCCTTTGAGTTGCTTTCCTTTTACAGATACTTAGAACTGATTTGTGTTGATAAACTGGCCGATCATCCTTATTTCACAAGATTTAAGGCTCCCAAAGATTTCTTTCCCAATCAAAGTTCACAGAAAGTAAAGGCAGTAATGGATAATAACAATGATGAGATTGGCTTGACTGATGTTGTCGTGGCTCAGCTCGCCGCCGCTGATCAAAATGAATTAATTATGTAGTTGATGCAGCAGATTGCCGTAATGAGGGTCGAAATGCAGAGAAGGTAAGATTTGCCAAATCCAGTTTTCACTATCAATGCTTGAGAGGGTGGAAGACCTCCACTCCACTTTCCTACTCCAAACGCAGAACAAGTTCAAAACCCACCCTCTAACCCCGTTCAGCATCCCCCCATCATTGATCTGACTGCCCCAAATCCCTATCATGACTCCGTTTCCTACCAAGCGCCACGTTACCCTCAGAGTACCAACATAAAAACCTTCCCTCCTTCTCAAAATGCCAACCCTCAGGCTTGCCCTCCCCCTTAAAGCCAAAATGTTAACAATCTGCAAACCTTTCCCCATCACCAAAATCAGCTTACCAACCCAGACATTCCCCCAAAATTACCAAGCACCTCAAAATACCCAGAATCCCTCCATTGGTCCAACCTTGCTTCAAAAGACCTCTTTTCAAATCCCAATCCCAAATGAACCCTATGTTAACTGTTTTGAGCCCGATCACTATGTGGAACAGGAGAGAGAGTGGAGGACAAATGAAGAGGTAGCTAAACTGAATATGCAAGAAGAGATTATGAAAGCCATGAAGGAGTTGCACTCTGTTGCTGAGGTCGCTGGTTTGAGTTACGAGAATTTGTGCATCCATCCGAATTTGGACCTCCCGAAAGGGTTTAAAGTGCCAAAATTTTACATTTTTGGAGGAATAGGAAATCCTTTAGCGCACCTGAGGGCCTACTGTGACAAGCTTGCTGGAGTTGGAAGGAATGCAGCTTTATTAATGCGAATTTTTAGCCGAAATCTGAATGGAGAAGCACTAGAATGGTTTACATCTCAGGAAATGAAGCAATGGCCTAGCTGGATTGTGATGGCTAAGGATTTTGTCGAACGAGTTGCCTACAACGTAGAGATCTTTCCTAATCATTATTCCTTGGAGTAGATCAAGTAGAAATCGATCGAAAGTTACAGAGAATATGCATATATATGGAGAAAGCAGGCCACAAGAGTTCGTCCTCTTGTGTCTGAAAAAGAGATTGTTGAAGTATTTGTACGTGTTCAAGAGCCCGAGTATTATGATAGGATTATGTTGCTCATTGGAGCAAAGTTTGCAGAGATAGTAAAGGTTGGTGAGACTAACGAAGACGGACTAAGAATCGGGAAGATTGCCCGCGTTGCTGCCACGTCTGGATCCTCGAGATTTTTGAAGAAGAAGAGAGAAGACATATCTTCTATTTCCTATGCATCTGAGGGAAAGAAGCCCTCTAGAAAATCTTCACCATATAAAGGTCGTTCTCGACCTTCACAGAGTCCATACCCGACTTGTTATGTCCAGGATGGTTATCAAACCCCCTCCCCCAAATTACCAAAATGGCCATCCCCTTAATTACCAAAATACTTTTCCTCATGTTTACCAAACTTCATCTCCAATGTACAAATGCCCACCTCCTCACTATCATAATGCCGCCCCTAACTGTGCAAACGTTCAGGTAAATTACCAAACTCCTCCCCAGTTTATCAAACCCCACCTGCATATTAACAAAATACCTCTCTGAACTACCAAACTCCACAGCCAAATTACCCAACCAATTCATATCCAAGGTATCAAGCTCCTCGTCAAAATATTCTGAATTATCGTCAAATGCCTCCCCCTCAACAAGGCAATTACGATCCTCCTCCTCCTCCGAGATTTAAGAAGAAGGCAGCTCAAAATTTTACTCATGTCATTGCAAGTCAAACACAGCTATTCAAGGGATACACTGCGGTAGATTTTATTCATCCAGTTAAGCCCAAGCCTGTAGTTACTAGCTCTAGATTTTACAGACCCGATCAAAGATGTGCATATCATTCCAACAGTATTGGGCATGATACTGAGGACTATATCAATTTAAAGCACAAGATCCAGAACCTGATCGAGCAGAAAGTGGTCACTCTCCAGACAGCCGCACCTAATGTTAACAGTAATCCTTTGTAAAATCATGGAGGCATCACTATTAATATGATTGAGACAGAGGAAGAGTGGTGCATGACAAAAGAGATAATCCCGGTTGCTACTTATGAGCTCAAGAAGGTTGTGGCCTCGCTAAGCATAAAAAGAAGAAGGAATTTGTGATTATAACACCTGAGAAGGCTATTGTCTCTTGTTGCTGAGAAATATTCCCACTCGACAGAAGTTTGTGATCGAAACGGCTGTTACCAGGGTATGACTAGATCTGGTAGATGCTACACAACAGAAGAGTTAGCCTAGGGAGGGCAGAAGAAGGATCAATCATAAAGGCCGATCAGTGAGGCTGAGGTAAAAGAGTTCTGGAGGAAAATGCAACCGAAAGATTATTCAATCATGAAGCATCTGGAGAAAACACCGGACCAGATTTCTATGTGGGCCTTATTGATGAATTCACAACTTTATATACAAGCTTTAATAAAGGCTTTGGATGACACTTATGTGACCGTAGGTACAAACAATGATAATCTGGCGGCCATCATAAGCCAAGTCATTTGAGGGCACCGCATCACTAGAGTGACAAAGAGCTACCCTTTGAAGGCGCAATGCACAATAAGGCTATGCATTCCACTATCAAGTGTCGGGACAAGATTATAAATCGTGTCTTGGTCGATACGGGTCTGGGCTCAATATTTGCCCACTTTCGAAACTCAAACAGCTAAACTTTAGCTTGGGAAAGGTTTACCAGAACGAAGTCAATGTAAGGGCTTTCGATGGAGAGCAAAGAGATACGTTGGGAGTAGTGAATTTGGGAATTGAGGTGGGTCCTAGGGAATTTAGTGTGGAATTTCAAGTGCTGGATGTCAACACCAGTTACAACTTACTCCTTGGAAGACCGTGGATTCATATGGCTGGGGTTGTGTCGTCCACCCTCCATCAGTTGATGAAGTTCATCTGG
The DNA here is from genome assembly GCA_029582545.1 of Solanum lignicaule. NCBI lineage: Eukaryota > Viridiplantae > Streptophyta > Magnoliopsida > Solanales > Solanaceae > Solanum > Solanum lignicaule. The sequence continues at coordinate 15,474 of JAJOOF010015556.1, forward strand.
AAGAACCATGAATTGGTCATTTATGGTGAAGGAAGTCATACCAATGGGTACGTACCAATTGTTGATGAGGTCTCCCGAGGTTGTGATTTCTGCATGGTGGAACTGGTAAATGCCACTAGTGGTGATTTGGCTCCATAACCCCCTATGCCTTCTGCCTATAAAATGATACACTGTGATGCTCTGAAGCGATTTTGAACCAGGTTTCGGATTGGGGAAGCATTTTCAAGGAATTGTTGAGCATATTCAAATTTCCGACAGAGGAGTAAAGTTTGGTTTGGGATATGTCCCTGCGGATGATGATGATGAGGCAAAGATGATGAATAAGAATGTTGAGCTAGCGTTGGCCAGGCCAATACCTCATCTACACCAGTCATTTCTAGTATGAGATTATGTCAACGATGGTGGTCTCGGGGAAGGAATGTGGGACATTTTTGAAGAAGTTGACGCAATATTCGAGGGAGAGGCTGGGACATCGGGCATCCGTGATGTTGAGCCGGAGGAGCAAGTTCCAAATTTGACCTTCACTCCACTTCTGATTCCCCGATCATCTTGGTAGAAATGACATGTGTTTATGTTTGTTTTAAAAATCGGTGGTAGTCCGGAAGAGTCCCGAGACCCACCCTTTATGCAGTTTTACTTGTTCAAACTTTAAATTCCCCCGTATCTTTTTAAGAAGGCTAATGGCCCTTGGCCATGGAAAAAGTTTGAGCCTTTTTAAGTTTAAATGAAAAGCCTCTTTTATGATTTCAGTACTAATAATTTAAAATCTGCCAACATATCGTGTCATATCACAAGTTGAATGAACAAATTGAGGTAGATGATGACGAATATGAGGACTATGATGAGGATATTGAGACACCCGAGCATGTCACTGAAGAGTTTACACAATTTCAGAACCAGCACAAGCCAAATCTGGAGGAAACTGAAACAATAAATCTGGGAGATGAGGAGTGTGTCAAAGAAGTGAGAATCAGTGTCCATATGACTGAAGCTCAAAAAAGGGACCTGGTTCATTTTCTTAGAGAATACATCGACGTATTTTGCCTGGTCTTATAAGCATATGCCAGGGCTAAGTACAAACATGGTTTCTCATAAACTGCTGATCAATCCAGATTTCACTCCAGTAAAGTAGAAAACGCAGAAATTCAAGCTAGAGTTAAGTTTAAAGATCAAAGAGGAGATTACCAAGCAAATTTAGTCTAAAGTAGTAGAAGTGACGCAATATCCAACTTGGTTAGTCAACACTGTTCTAGTGACCAAGAAAGACAGAAAGATCAGAATTTATGTCGATTATAGAGATCTCAACAAAGCTAGCTCGAAAGATAATTTCCCATTGTCAAACATACATATTCTGATTGATAATTGTGCTAAACATAAGATGCAGTCATTTATGGATTGTTATGCGGGTTATCATCAGATCCAGATTGATGAGTAAGATGTAGAAAAGACAATATTCACTACGCCTTGGGGTGTGTATCATTATCAGGTGATGCCTTTTGGTCTCAAGAATGCAGGTGCTACTTATATGAGGGCTATGATGACCATCTTTCATGATATGATTCACAAGGAGATCAAGGTATATGTAGATGATATCATAATCAAATCCCGCGAGAGTTCGGATCATTTGACCCACTTGAGGAAATTCTTTGATCGCCTGTGTCGGTACAATTTGAAGCTAAATCCCACTAAATGTGTTTTTGGGGTGCCAACTGGCAAGTTGTTGGGATTTATAGTGAGTAGAAGGGGCATTGAGCTTGACCCCTCTAAAATCAAAGTGATTCAAGAGTTACCTCCCCCGAAGACCAAGAAAGAGGTGATGAGTTTCCTGGAAAGGTTGAACTACATTAACCGGTTCATAGCTCAATCCACTGTGGTGTGTGAGCCTATCGTTAAGTGGTTGATAAAATATGCCCTGACCAAATGGACCGGAGAATGTCAAACTGCCTTTGATGCCATCAAGAATTATTTGTCCAATCCACCGGTGTTGGTTCCTCCACAAGAGGGAAGTCCATTGTTGCTATATTTGTTTGTCTCGGATAACGCATTTGGATGTGTGCTTGGTCAACATGATGAAACCAGGAAGAAGGAGTGAGCCATCTACTACTTGAGCAAGAAATTCACTCCATATGAGGCCCGTTACACTCTTTTGGAGAGGACATGTTGTGCTTTGACCTGGATCACTCAGAAGTTGAGACATTATTTGTCTTTGTATACCACATATCTTATTTCTAGAATGGACCCATTGAAGTATATTTTTCAAAAAGTGATGCCAACCGGGAAGTTGGCTAAATGGCAAATGTTTTTTAGTGAGTTTGATATTGTGTATGTGACTCAAAAGGCGATAAAAGCACAAGACTTGGCTGATCATCTCGCGGAGAATCCTGTTGATGAAGACTATGAACCGCTCAAAACTTACTTTCCCGATGAAGAAGTGGCATTTGTGGGAAAAGACATTTTTTAAGCATACCCTGATTGGAGAGTATTATTCCATGGAGCGGCAAATCACCAAACAAAAGGTATCGGAGCGTTCTTAGTGTTAGAATCCAGTCAACACTATTCTATGGCGGCTAAACTCCGATTCGACTACACAAACCACATGACTGAATATGAAGCTTGCATCCTCGGTTTAAAGATGGCAAGTGATATGAACGTTCATGAGTTGCTGGTTATTGGAGATTCAGATTTGCTAATCACCAAGTTCAAGGAGAGTGGGCTGTAAAGACCCCAAAGATCACACCCTATGTGCAGTATATAGAGAAGTTGTGCAAAAGATTTCGCAAGATTGAACTCATACACACTTCCAGGATGAGTTGGCCGATGCTCTTGCCACCATTGCCTCAATGATCAAACATCCAGATACAAGTTATGTTGATCCCTTGGATATAGAGGTAAAAGAACAGCTTGTTCGTTGTTCGCATGTTGAAGCGGAACCAGATAGGTTGCCTTGGTGTTTTGGCATAAAGAAGTATTTGGAGACCGAGACTTATCCTGAGAATGCAACGTTCAACCAGAAGAAGTTGATACACCGTATGGCCAACAACTTCTTTCCAAGCAGGGAAATCCTTTATACAAGGACTCCAGATTTAGGCCTTCTCAGATGCGTTGATGCTATTGAGGTTGCAAAGCTTCTTGAACAGATACATGTTGGAGTTTGTGGTACTCACATGAATGGGCTCACTTTGGCAAGAAATATCCTCCAAGAAGGTTACTTTTGGATGACTATGGAGAATGATTGTTGCAAGTTTGTACAAAAATGTCATAAATGTCAAGTACATGTAGATTTGATTCGAGTACCGCCTCACGAACTCAATGTTATGAGTCCGCATTGGCCTTTCATAGCCTGGGCCATGGATGTCATTGGTCCAATAGAGTCAGCCGCCTCTAATGCACACAGATTCATTTTGGTTTCCATTGACTACTTTGCCAAGTATGTTGAAGCAGCTTCGTATAAGTTGGTGACCAAGAAAGTTGTAGTTGATTTCATCCGTAGCAATTTGATATGTAGATTTGGAGTACCAAATTCCATCATTACTGATAATGGAGAGAATCTCAACAGACATTTGATGATAGAGATATGTGAACAATTCAAGATTACTCACCGAAACTCAACCGCTTATCGTCCCCAAATGAATGGAGTTGTAGAAGCCGCCAATAAGAACATCAAGAAGATTCTGAGGAAAATGATTGACAATCACAGAGGTTACATAACGACTGTTAGAACATCAATTGGAGCAACTCCATACTTGTTGGTAAACGGAACAGAAGCAGTTATACCTGCCGAAGTTGAAATACCATCATTAAGGATCATCCAGGAAGCTGAATTGAGTGATATTGATTGGGTTCGCAAGCGGATTGATCAGTTAAGATTAATTGATGAGAAGAGAATGGTTGATGTGTGTCATGGTCAATTGTATCGAGAGAGAATGATTCGTTCTTTCCACAAAAGAGTAAGAGCCAGGATGTTCAAAATTGGCCAGTTGGTTCTCAAATGTATTTTCCCTCATCAGGATGAGTACAAAGGGAAATTTGCACCAAATTGGCAAGGACCCTACATGATTCGCAAAGTGTTATTTGGAGATGCCTTGGTACTGTCAGAGATTAACGACACCGAATGGCCTAAACCGATCAACTCAAATGTTGTCAAGAGATATTATGTGTGAAGCTTTAGTTTGTTTTTCTATTATTTCCTTGTAATCGTTCTATTTTCTTGTAATCATTTTGTTTAGAATGTTATCCCCTTGCAATGAACTACATCTGACCTGAATTCTCAAGAATAAGATACGTAGGGGGGTCTATGTCGGCCTCGATCACCCCCTTTATCCCTTTTAATATTTCCTTGTATTTGAACTACGTTCAACCTGAATTCTCAAGAATGAGCTATGTAGGCGGCCTATGTCGACCTCGGTCATTTCCTTAGTTAAATTTCTTATTTTTGTTAGTCCTCGAGAGGGGAACTACGTTTGACCTGATTCCTGCCTCAACGGGATACGTAGGGGCCACAACGGCTCATTCATATCTCCCGTAAGATTTCTATTTTTCTTTACGATAGAAATTGGGACAGAATTTTTTAGAGGGACTCAAAAATTCTCAAGAAGAAGAGCTCTCCAACAAGTCAAAACTACAGTGATATCAAGAATTGCAACTGGGACAGAATTTTTGAGAAGAACTCAAAAATTCTTTGATTTGTTCATCAATAGTTCAAGATACGCCAAGACAGTTAACTGGGAAAGAAATTTTTGATGATGACCTCAAAAATTTCAATAGGGTTCATCGGAAATTTAGAACAACTTTGAATACCTCCAGCATGATCAGAAGTTCGAAATCAGCTTCAAATGATCCCCAAGTCCATTATGAGATTAGAAGTTAACTTTAGCCGAAAGCATCTTTCCAATCTGAGTGACAATGCGCCAAGAGCTTTGGAAATTATGTCCGTGTAAGTTCTTCATTATGGGTGTGAAGCGCGCTACATTCATGGCTAAGAGGTTACAAGCCTCTTTCTTATACTCGACTTACTTTGTGGCTTTTCCTGAACCGAAGGTTATCTTAGCATAAGATGTTTTCTTTTCAATCGATTGAGTCGAACTACAAACAGCCCGATTCCCTAAGTTGAGGGATATATAGGCGGGATCAATGTTGATAACTCGGTTGTATTCCAACATTGGCTCTTAGATCTTACCCCTAGCATTTCGATGCCTTCATAATTTGATATCGGGATGGCTTTTGAATTCTTTCAAAATCGTGCGTCAAATCAAGTGTATCGAACTACAAGTGGCCTGAATTCTCATATAGTCTAAGATATGTAGGAAACTTATTTCCGGGGTTCGGCCATAATTTTTAAAGTCCGTACCAAAAACCATTTTCTTAAGATGAAGATGTAGTCAGACAAAATTGGATTCATCAATTTCATTTTTCTCTAATTTCTTTCATTAATCCAAGTCAAACGAGGGATAGTTGTTGACACCCAATTTTGACCTTACATGATATGGATTAGCTTTTGAGCTTCTTAATTTTCAAACGATTTAGAACAATTAGCTTTATAAAACTCAAATATTTTTCTAGGTTATTTAAGTAATTTCAGTCGATTTTTATAGTTTTTAAGCAAATAAATATATTTCATATAATTATATGTATAATTAGTATGTTTTTGTATTATTTTTTTTAAAAAAAAATCATCTCAAAAGATTTCACATTTTAAGTTAAATATTTTACTAATTTAGTTTAGTTTAAATTATAATTATATTTTGAGTTAATTAGTGCGTAGTTAATTTAACTATCTTATAATTAATATAACTATTTTATTTCGTTAAGATTAAGAAGCTCATTAATAAATTTATATAAATTCGTCTTCTTTAGCTTTTGATGGAATTCGCCAATTAAATGAATCTAGCTAAAATTTCAACTTTATGTTGGTTACAATAGCTATTGTGTGTTTGCAAATTAGGCACTTCCTCCTATCGTAGGTTCCAATTCTTTAAGACCCATTTTTTCAGCCCAATTTCGAGTCCATTTCTTTCAATGCACCGCTTCATATCAACAAAAGGAAACCCAGAAAGAGCAGCGACAAACGACCACTAATTTCAGCAGCAGTCCACCAATTTCCCAGCCGACCCAACTCCAACCCGGCCCAAACATAGTTCCCTCAGCATAACAGCGATCAAACGACAGCAGCAGCTTCAAACGGTAGCAGAAACGTACACAGCGATTCAAGATATTCTTGAACCAACAGCAAAGCATACGGAGTGAGCGACGTCGTCAATCCCAAATCCTATTCATTCTGAATTTGTTGAGCTTTTCCGAAAATTTGGAGTTTTTGAATTCGAGTGAGGCCCCGTTCTTATCCGAAAATTCTCAGAGTTTTTTCCGTGCCCTAATTTTGCCTATAAATAACCCCCTCTTCTTCTTCTTCATTGTTAAGGGTTGGAAAAAAAAAATTGGCAACAACTTAACCTGTTCTGTAACAGTCATATAAGAAATATATACTTTCTTTCCTTGTTCCTGGGTCGCAAGAACTCTCCAAACTCTTCTGTGGTCATCAAAGCTCGTCCTTGTTCGTTCTCGTCTGCCCTCGAAAAGGTAACACTCCTTCCGACCTTTGATCGTGAAACACCATGAGCAGCAGGATGTTGAGGTCCGAAATTCGAAGTGAAATTTTGGTTCAATTTTGCTTTAGATTATAATGATTTATTTGTATCGTTTTCTTGGTTGTTACGAAGAGTTCTTAGTGTCTTAATCTTCCATCGCTTCTGGCGTTTATGCCTTTTAGTTTGGAAATATGTTGTAGTTGGCTTGATTTTAAGTTCTAAATCATAGTATATGTAATTCTTCGGCTGCAACCTATCTACACGTCTAAAATCGGCTTGATAAATGTCTATGATTTTGTGCCTAATATGACTTCTTTTCATGTTAGTTTGCCCTATTCCGTTTTCTTGTTCTATGTCAAGACTATTGTTGTATGTCTCTGTTTTACATCTTCAAATCAATGATAAGACCTGATTTCTTAATGATCTAGTTTTGAGTTGCTGATATTTGGCTATTTCTTTCTCCCCCGTTCTGATTGTATTCTTCTTTTACTGTTTGGCATGCCGCGTTGTTAAGTTTATGCCTCCCTTTCGTTTAGATTTACTCGAAAATGCTTACATTTGCCAGTCGAGTTGGTCTAAAATCTGAGTTTTTTCTTGTTTTGTTTTTCCAAATCTTAGTTTTGTTGAAGTTTATTCTTTAAGATCATTTGAAGCGTGATGTCTTTGGTGTTAGTCTCTCATGGTATGGCTTGCTGAATATTTAGTCCCCCTATGTTAATTCCATGTGATTTTGATATATTATATTTGCGGCTTCTGCTTTGAAACAAATAAGGTCCATTTATGATCAATCGCTTTCTAGTAATGCCTAAAATTGAGATTTCGTAAACCATTGTGTGAGATTGTTTTGTTGTTAAGTTTTATTATCCCTTCTATTTGGATGAGGATTTTGTGTAAGTTGTTAACTGCCTAGCTATAGGTTGATTAAGTATTTGATTAATGGTAATAACAAATAGCCTCAGTGGTTATTATTAAGGCCACCTCTCCTATGAGCTGATTATTGGTTGTTTACTATATTGGTTTGAATATTTAATACATTTTTATCATATTTCAAGCATCCTAGATTATGGGGTGTTATCTGATATGCCTTGTTGATATTGGTCTGATATTGCCTTTTTTGTATGAATAGATATGAGGTGTCTTTCCAAGTATGATAGGCAGTGATGCTACTTTGTTAATTAATTTTGATAAAATGTGGTTTCTTATTGTTATGTGGATGCTTCGTCTTTTCTTAATTTGTGTTTCTTTGAAATTTGTATATTGGCAGTAGCTTCTGAATCATCTAGCTTGCCTCCTCTTAAATTAAGATCATGTCTTAATTATTTCCTTATTTCGTATGCTAATGTCGTCTCCTCTTTCGTGTGTTGTATGAACTCCTTCTGAGTCCAGGACTTCTTTTCTTTGCATTTCCGGATGGGCCATGAAGGCCCCAAATCCTCTTTTCCTCGAGTCAGCCATCATGGAAAATTGCGAATTACCTCCATAGCTATAAAATTTGAAATCTACACGTTTATACAAACTTTAAAAAGTTATACACAAAAAGATTGAATGTATATGGTGATAAAACTGAAAAATCAAAGGAAATGATCTTCATATACAAATACAAACCATCGTATACAAATACAAATCAAACGAACAATTGTTAGTTGCGAATTATACAAATGTGGCGAATTATACAAATGTGACTAATTATACAAACTCCAAGTCAGTGCATATAATTAATGATTAATGTTAGTTGTGAATAGTAATTATAGCAAACTATAGTTGTGATAACTAATTAAGTAGTCTAAGTTTGCTTAACCGCGAAATTTTTCATATAAAAAATAGGGATAATTTTTAAAAATTCCAAAATACTAAAATTTGGCTCAAATACTAGTATTTTCTAGTATCGAGAAACTTGGGATGTTTGTCAAAATAAATTTGCTAAATAATAACGAGTTATTTAGCCATGGATTATTTCTGAAGTATATAGCCCAGTATGTTTAAAAATTTCGTGGCCAAATTTCCGAAGTATATAACCAAGTATGTTTAAAAAATTTGTGGCAAAAGGATAATAAATATAGAAAATCGAAAATCCAATTTTCAATTTCGCTAAACTATGCCCAATAATCAAATCCAATTAAAAGTCAACTCCATCGTATTTTAGTCTTTTTTATGGAAAAATTATTGAATTACAAAAATATTCTTATCATAAATATAAATTCACTTTATAATTTAAAATAACTATATATTATTCTATTAATTAATAAATTCATATTAAATTTCAATTTAGATAAACCATCTCTTTTAAAATAATCCAGATAATAGGAATACATTACCTAATTTGATAAGGATGGTAATTTTGAGCCTTTATTGTTTTTCGGGAAAATGCATAAGTACCCCCCCAGCCGAGGCCCGAAATCCCTGAGACACACCTAACCTTTAATATGGTCCTATTACC
>JAJOOF010015557.1:0-28278 GCA_029582545.1 Solanum lignicaule
GTATAGGATGGTCCTCGGGCAACGTGAGGTAAGACGTTGTATCATCACTAGGGCTCATAGTGGTGGTTGTCGGTTAAAGAACCTCCCACAAAAGTTATTTTACTTTTAAATAAGAAAAGTTGAGTTTGTTATTGTTTTATCATTAACGAGCTAAGTTGTATACATTGTTTTACAAGCTAATTATATATGGCATGTGTTCTTATTGCTTTATATTTTTGAGTTCAATTGTTCATGAGTTAAACAGACTCAAGGTAAATATTTCCCTCTTGTACTCTTTTCAAGCTTAAGTTCTGGTTTAGCTTTTCTAGCTCACATACTCGTACATTCCATGTACTAATGCCAGTTGGCCTGCATCGTCTTATGATGCAGACACAGGTACCCCGGATCAGCATCCAGCACGCCGTTGATCCAGTTGAGCATTCCAGTGTCAGTGGTGAGCCTCCTTGCTTCCGGAGGACTCGGTTATTTTGATTATCTTAGTTTTGTTCTAATAGGATGTTGTGGGGTCTGTCCCAACATCCATCTCAGTACTTTAGAGGCTTCATAAACAGTCAGTCAGTTAGTTTTGAGTCTCTCATCCATGTATATATATATATGTAAATATTCTATTTTGAGACTCGAGTTGCCCTTTTTGGAACAGATGTTTATCAGTTAAGTTGTTTATGTCTTTGCATGGCATTGAGTTATTCTGTTGAGTTAGGTTTCCGCTGAGTTAAGAAAGCCAGGCCAAGGGTTCGCCTGGAGCCAGTAATGATCTCCGGGTGCCGGTCCCGCCCAGGGTGTAGGCTCGGGGCGTGACACAATTTTTTTTGGAAATGGGTTAACATTTTAAGTTTTATTATAACATTCTTTTAGGCCTTTAAGTTGAGGAGAAGGGTCTTGTAGTTTAGAATTCTCAATTGAAGTTTTAAAAGGCTAAAACAATATTCATTTAGGCCTACTCATCGCGTAGGATTCCCAAATAAATTTGAAACTAGTTTAAAAGCTAAGTCACCTTTAGAGATATATAAGGCTAAAATAATTACCCTTTTTAGGAAATTTATTTTTTAGGGAAGAAGGCCTATATATTTTATTAACAAAAAAAAATATAACCATAGAATAAGTCCAATAGTTAAGCCTATTTTATAATCTTTAGATCAACCTCTTTATAAAGAAATTATATTTACTATTATCACTATCTCTATTTAAAAAAAAAAATCCAATATTGCTAAAAATATTTTCATCTCTTAACATGCTATTTTAAGTTTTAGATATGTCAACAGGTTCAAAATACAGGGTACATACATACATATATATATATATATATATATATAACACATAAAGGTATAAACTCTATATTTTTCTCTACATAACCCATTATGTTTATCTACTATCCCTTTTACGAATGTTATTTATTCATTTTTTATAATTTATAAATCCCTACACTTAAATATACATATTATTTTACTACACGTATATCGTCAATTTATCCCTACATGCAAATAAAATAATAAACGTTCATATGTTTTTTAAACAACATACATGTATATACTATACTTCATAATAAATATATTTAAGATGACAAACTTCATATAATATTTTGACATTATTATTATTTACGTATTTTCATTCAAATTATATCACACATACTACTACATATTTACACCCAACTACTACCTTATTTTATTTTATTTTTACGAATTTTAAATTTTATGTATATAAATAAAACGACAAATTTTCATATCCTTTAAACTCAACATTTATATATTTACGATAAGTTTATATAAGATACATCTATATTTTTCAACATATAAATTTGTCATACGTTTAAGTACATTTATTTATTTATTTTAATATATGATAAACATACTACTATTAAATTTATTTTATAGATGTATATATGTTATACCTGGTATTTTACTCTTTTTCTTAAACTAACAAGATTTACTTATCATTGATTTTAAAGCAAATAATTAAACAAGTTTTTCTAATTATATTTTCCTAAATTGAGTTTAAGGACTATCTTCGGATAGGCTATGAGGGATGCTTAATACCTTCCCCTCGAGTAACCAAAACCCTTACTAAGAATCTCACTGGTTTCACAAATTAAAATAGATTTTACATTTACATGAAGAAAAAACGGGTTTCCAAATATTTCCTTAAAATTAGGTGGCGACTCTAAAACAAAAAAAAATCTTTCTAAAAAAATCAAAGTGGCAGCCATATTATGTTGTGAACTGTTTCGGATGGTTTGAAATAGGGGTGCGACAATAGTGATGAATTAGAAGTCTTTAGAAAGGAAAATAGCAAAGATATCAATGACAAGCTAGACAATTTCTTAGAGTTGAAAAAAGGTATGTGCTTTAAAGATCTTAAAGAAGCTAAAAGAATTGTGAGATTTTACTTTATTGTTTGAAAGGTTGTACTTAAAGTTGATAAGAGTGACTCTACTAGATTGAGATATTTTTGTGATATTAGTTGTCCATTTGAGTGTTTGATATTTGAAGATAAGAAAAATTAGGGATTCAAAATTAAGACCTTATACACAAAACACTCATGTGGTGAATCTGCTTTTAAGAATAGAAGAGACACTCAAGATCCTTTAGCACACTACTTCAAAAAAAAAAAACGTCATAATAATCTAAAGTACAAGGTGAAAGATGTGAGACAAAATTTTGATGATAATTTTAATTTGAATGTTAGCTATTCCAAGATGAAGAGGGTTAAAAGGCTTGTGTTAGAGAAATTGGAGGGTAGCTACATTGATGAATTCAATAAGTTGGAGGGTTATTCTCAAGAATTGAGGGACAACAACCCTGCTACTAATGTTATCATAAAAATATCTAGAGAAGCTTTGGAACAAGGAAAAAGAAGATTCTTAGAATGTATGTGAGCATTCAAACTTTAAAAATGGTTGGAAAGGATGTTTAAGACCTTTTATTGGGATGGATGAAACTTTTTAAAAGGATAATGCAAGGGAATCTAATTGGTTGCAATGGAAAAAGATTCAATGAAACACTTCTATACACTTGCTTGGGCAATGGTGTACAAAGAAACATCTAGAACATAAAGATGGTTTGTTGCGTTGATGAGGAATTCTCTAGACCTGGTAGATGGTGAAAGATTAACATTTATGTCTAATTTGCAGAAGGTAGTTTGTTTGACACTTCTATTAGAAGTTTCTAATTTTCAGTTAAACTCTTATACAAATGATAGTTTAACTTGTTATGATGTTTATTGTTATAGGGGCTACTGGATGTTGCTAGTCATGTGTTTCCTAAAGTACATCATAGATGGTGTGTAAGGCACATAGAAGCTAATTGGAGCAAGACTTGGAAAGGATTACAGATTAAGAAGTTACTACGGTGTTCTGTCTGGAGCACCTGTAAAGAAGAATTTCAAGATCAATTGAAAGTCATGGATGCTATATCTAAACAAGCTGCCAAAGATTTGGTATGGTACCATGCACAAAATTGGCGCATGGCTTATTTTGACACAATCTACAAAAATCACTCATGTGAGGATAATTTTACAGAGTCATTTAACAATGAATTCTAGATGTAAGGGAAAAACCTATAATCAAGATATTAAGCTATTATAATTAAGCTGATTTGTTACTATTAATATTTTCATCTTCTATATTACCTTAATCTAACTGTTTGTCTCTATACATTGGTTAGCTTAATGTGACTGTCTCTATATATAGGTTTATTAGCTTAATGTGACAGTAGTATTGACAAGTTAGCTTAATGTGATTGTTATATTGATAGGTAGTTTAATGTGATTGTTATCTGGATAGCTTAATTATCTTAATGTAACAATTGTATTGATAGTTTAATTAGACTAGTGTGATTGTGTATTGATAGGTTAGATTAATATGACTCTTGTATTGATAGGTTAATTAGCTTAATGTGACTTCTATATGGGTAGGTTAGGTTAATCTCACAGTTGTATTGTTATATTATTTCAATGTCATTATTTATATCTCTCTCTATATGTAGATTATGAATAGGTTGCAAAAACTTGAAGAATAGCGTAGAAATTAGAGAGGAGATTTTAGTCCATATGGCATGTAGTTGTATAATGATTTCAATATCATTGCACAATATTGTCAAGTTCAATCTAATAGAGACCAATGGTATGAGGTAGTTGGGTGGAGATAGATATGTTGTGAATCTTTAATAGGAAGAAGTTCATATGTAGGACATGGGACTTGACTAGTATACCATGTCCTCATGCCATTATAGCCTATCTTCATGACAGACAAGAACAACTGGATTAGTTGAATTGGTGGTATTCCAAAGAAGCTTACATGTTGGTGTACATGCGTAAAATACAACCAGCTAGAGGTGAGAAGGTCTAGAATGTTGATCCTTCTCATTCTATGGAGCCACAAGAAATACATAGATTGGTAGGCAGGCCAAAACATAAGAGAAAAAGAGAAAAGGATGAGGCAAGGAAAATGGAAGGGGTGTGGTCAACTTCAAGAAAAGGACTAAAAATGACATGTGGACATTGTAGTGCAACATGTCACAACCAAAGAAGATGTCCTATGGTAAGTAATTTTCTTTAGTTAGTCAATATTTACACTAGTGAATTCAATATCTAACTAATTTGTCAAATTTTATAGCTTCAAAGATCAAACCAACCAAAGCTAGTAAAGAATCTAGCAGTGTCTTCATCCTATTCCTGGATTTATTGATTCTTCCAGTCAACAGAGTAGCCAACCTTTCGGACCTTCAAATTCAAAGATAATTGGCAAGAAAACTACTAGACCTTCAAAGTAGAAGAGAAATGTAGTTGCGAATGAATCTGAGGATGAGCAACTTGTTGCACTTTCAGGTGCAGTTGCTGATGAGGAAGAAGGTGAAATTGAATGTGACGATGAGTAGCCAAGTCTAAGGCCAAAGAAAATATCTAAAGCTAGGACTAGGTTTCAAGATAAAAAGATACAGATTCGACCAACTAATACTGGGAGGATTGACATAAAAGGATATGAAAATGGTGTGAGTATGCCAACTAATCTTCCATACTCACCAAGAAAGTTGGCTTTCAAAGGAAAAACAGCTATGAGTTCAAACCAGTTGACAGTTGAAAAGGAGAAAAGAATTGGCAAATTGAAGGCAAAGAGGGGTGGAGAAGAAGTAGTTGCATTGTGTAGTTGTTTTTGTTTTCAGTGTTATGTAATGACATAATGAAACTTAATATTTTACTTTTATGATGTTAATCCATCTGAAACAAGCGACTGTAATTTTTCGTGGGTTCAAAATATATGACAATGTCATTACTAGTTATCTATGAAGATGTCTTGTATGTTGCTTTATAAGGGATGCAAACTTGAATTGGTAGTTATATTTTTTGTGAGTTGCAAAACTTTTGCAACATAGAATTGTAAATGATGTTGGAAAAGTGCAGAATTCTTGATAACATTGCAGTTTGTAAAATATTATGCTAAAAAGTGCTGATTGTATAAAATTGTAAAATTAAGAGTACAAGAAAAATTCTTGATAACATTATATTAGATTGCTAACATTACAAATATCACAATAAATTCACTTTCAACTCCCACTTTCAACAAGCAAAACACCAACAAGGATGACATTACATCACAATTAACCTACAGATTACTAACATTACATTATAAAATAGTCACACTTAACAATTCAAGAAAAGAAATTAGAAAAGATTTACGCCACACTACTAGCGAGCCAAGAAAAGAAATTGGAACAAAGCTACACCACACTACATCAACTTGGAAGCTACAAAACCAACAATAATACCCCAAGAGATCAGAAGCAATCTTATCAATTGATGCACTTTCAACTTTGTCTTCTGTTTATTATAATTCAACTTCTTCAAATTTTAACTTTTAATATGATGTTCCAACTTCAAGTTCGAAACTTTAACCTTCGAATTTGAACTTTCAAAAAAAGTAATATCATTCAAGTTGGAACCAATGTTTGGTTTAGTAATGTCAATGCTACCCATATCCTTCAAGATCTTCTTCAATCTCTTTCTTTCATTCCGAATTGAATATAATTCAATTTTTTGATTGTGAATCATCAATGGAATATGACTTGGAAGTTTACTATTGATCCAACACCAATAACCACAAGATAATGAGCCAGGACGACGACATTTGAAGAATCAACATACACCATTCTCAAGGGTCGTAGTAGTAAAATATTTTGCTATCAAGACACACTTACATGTGCGGGACTCAACTTGTTGAAGATAAGAAACAGAAGAAGATGTCGACATTTAGACAAAAAAATTAATGTAAGATAATAATAATTTTCAAGAGAGGAAGATGGCTCCAAGACTGATTGAAAGAATGAAGAAGATGGGGAAAATGCTTAGGTTTTCCTTTAAGTATATGGATAATGGGTTTAGAAAGATGGGTCAGTAGTTTTATTTTTGGGTAGATCCGGGTTTGTGTTGGGTAAATTAAGTTTTAATTAATTATTTTCAACCAATTAATAATGTCATGTAATAAATGAAATTTTCAATTACATTGACTAATTAGTCCATTTGTGAAAATGGCATAATAAGGTCATAAAGATTAACCCCAAGGGTATTTTATGGACAAAAGGTAAACGAAGGTTATTTTAGACCCTTCTTCGTATTTCTTTCATGTCATTTTAGTTTTAGACTCATTCGTGGTTTAGGGGTTTGTCCTAACCACATCTATGTAGTAAAGGCTTATGTCAGACTTAGTATAGCTTCTGTGTTTTAAGTTTTGTGATATGGATTCTCTTATATTGAGATATTATTATTTATACTTCTTTGGCTTTATGATTATTTTCATATTGTATATCTTTATTACGTCACCGCTTATGTCAAGTGGCTTGTTTAAGGCCCCTCGGGATCGTATTCTCCATGTCACACCTAGAGGGTACTTTGGATCGTGAAAGTATTAAAGTCAAGTCTGAAGCTACCAGAGAGCACCATGAGCCGTAGGAACTTCTATGAGCCGTACGTCAAGGCCCATAGATGGTTATTACAGATTTGAAGCTTTAGGACTTAAGAATACAGTTGATAAAGGTGGACCGTACAGTGGTCTACAAACCGTAGGTCCCGTCTATAGAAGAGATGCTGATGGATAAATTGAAGATTTCTTTGACGAGAAGACTCCATGACTAGTAGAACAACCTACAATTCGTAGGTCGTGGGTCACAAAAGACTACCAAATCCTAATTTTTCTTAGTTTGTTTTGTTTTGGATGAAATGTCTATAAATACTCTTCCTATGCTTTATTTATTCGTTCTTCCTCATTTTTGTTTGAGAATTAACTTGTGAACCACTTTTACATTAATTCTTGAATCTATTGGTTTTGAATTACATCTTTGATGTTTAATCATTACTTTGCAACTTTAATTCAAGATTACAAAATTCAAACATTCTACTTGTAAGTTCATGATTTATTTTAACTAAATTAATATGAATTGTGATTAAACTAGCATGAGGAGCTAATTCTACAAATAGGGTTGTGGGAACCGTAAAGAGTTAACAATGTAGACCTAATAATTAGTAATTCTTGAATAGTGTTTATGCATGTGTTGTTTTTCTGTTTGCTTTGATTGTTTTTTTTATGGTGCGCAATTTTAGAACTCACCTTATTCCTACTCACTAGACAAAGGGGGTAACGAACAGGAAAAAATATTATACAATCGAGATTTGAGGCTACCAACCCTCATATAGTAGCTTGAACAAATCAAGGGATAGCTAATATGGGGTCAAGGGTAAGGGTTAGTAAGGTATACACCCATAGACAAACTAAGTTGCATGGTGAAATTCACTTATTTAGGGGACCAACCACTTAAGTGACACCTAACTTACCAACTTTGCATGCTAGACACTAGACATGATTACTACTATGAGGTTTACTAAGGATTTATGGGGAACACGTACACCCTAGTTTCGTCTTCTATTGATTCTTGCAAATATATATCATTCTTACTTTGACATTTTTTACTTGCAAGCATTCAAATCAATATTTGTTTCACAAAACCCCCTTTTTATGGAAATAACTCAACTGAAAGCACAAGTGATAACAATTAAGCTAAGTCTGAACCTAATTCCTCACGGGATCGATCCTAACCTTTGTTAGGTTCTTTATTTGGATAATGACCTTTTATACTTATATTAGAGGTGTAATTTAGGCATATCAAGTTTTGGCACCGCAGTCGGGGAATAAGGCTTTTGGATTAGACTAATTATGTTATTTGACAATTAGTCATTATTTCCTAATTTAAGTTTTTATTTTTGTTTTTTGTGCATACATGTTAAGTTCTATTGTATGCAAAATACAAAGAGTAAATAAACTCAAAGATCTCTTCATATGGCTAGCACTGGTGGGCATCAAAATCTAGAAGAAAACACAAGACAAGCCAGAATGGAAGAAGAAATTGAGCACCAAAATCTCCCCCAAGGTGAACAAAAGGCACCAGGGAACAACCGAAACAACCAACCGATAGTGAGAGATCAACTACTACCCAGACAAAGACCACAAGGTGGTGTAAGAAACAACTATATTATTGATCAAAATTCTACTGGGATGACGGGTGCCATCATATTACCTCCATTCTAGTTGGATCAAAATTCGTCGTCTGTAGCAGCTTAGTTCAAATGCTCACAACTAGAGGATTGTTCGCAGGCTTACCATATGAAGACCCATATTCCAATCTTAGAAATGGTATTAGTGTTTATCAGAGCAGTGCGGGTAGGATGGATTCATACTTAAATTTTATTAGATTGCGTGTATTTCCATTAACACTAACTGGTGATGCAACTGTGTGGCTATATGAGCTTCCATACAACTCAATTACAACATGGAGTGAGATGCACAAAGTGTTTATAGAAAATACTTCACTATATTGTCACGACCCAAGGTAGCCCCTAGGTGTAACATGGCGTATATGACCCTGAGAGTCCCTACACAAGCCACTTAGCATACATAAACAAGATATAAGAAATTAAAAAGATATTAAAAGATAAACATTTCAAAGTCTAGGGGTTTTATCAAAGTAAAACAGAAGTCTACATTTGTCTCATTTGTCATCTAATACATCAAGAGTGACCGGGACGTAACCCTAGCATCACGTACAAAGTGTTAAAATAAGAAATGACTGAAAGCTATAAAGGTCTGGTCATCAAAACATGTGGACTCACAATATCTCTCAAGTGACCTCTAGCTATGAAACTGCGAACCCTGAATGTCCGACCCTACATTTGGGAAAAATGTAGGCAAGAGTATGAGTTAGTACAAATATGTACCAAGTATGATAGCAATGCATAAAAGTATGAAATCATGCTAAAATAGACATTTTCATGATATGCAAATATCAAGTTAAAACATAAGATAAGAAGTTCTAAAGCATAATCGTAATTATGATCTATGCAAGTAAAATCATCTTTTGAACACATGTGAGATACTTTAAAGGTAACCTTAGTTCATTATTGTCGGAAGTAGCCTTAAACGACATAGAGACCATGTGAGCTATAACATGGACTCCCGGTGTCTTCCACACAGAAAAGGGTTGTCTTACTTGCCAAAGTAGGACCATGGTTCTAAGCTTAAGTGGACCCACTAGCTAATGTCTATCTAGACAATCATCCTATGGGGGTACATAGGTAAGGGATAAAGAGATTGATACTATAAACCCAGGCTCTACTGATGTGAGAGCTTCCATCTCAATATCTTATCGGTGCTAAGCATAAATCCCATGGAGTAGTTATTAATATTACTTAACTCATGACCCTTGGAAAGGCACAATCAAGCAACCAATCCAAGCTACAAACGTCATAAGATATCTCCTTAGACCATGCGTGAGAAAACCTTTCACCGTTCATGATCTTTTCATAATAAATTTTAAGGCCCATAGTCATTAACTTCATGCTGGAAATGCCCTAATACTAATGGAAACAGTTTTGAAATCGTGGCCTATAATCATTAATGACATATCGTGTAACACCTCAGATTCAAAAGGGGTAGAAATTTAGTTTCAGAAAATCTTGTGCCATTCCGACGAAGGCCAACCACGGCCCGTGGAATGAACCATGAACCGTAGGTCAGGTCCGTGGATTGGCTAGTCAATTTCTCTAAAATGTTAAGTTTCAGTACTTGTTCGACAGTTCACCAGGACGGCCTGTCGTTCAATGTACGAGCTGTAAATAGGTTTCATAGGTGAGTTCCAGACTTAGAGAGATTTTGAGGTCGAAAGTTAAGGACCACGGCTGTGACCCACGACCCGTTGATTGGACCATGACACGTGGGTGGGTCCCATTGTTTGGGGTCCAAATATCTTGGTTTCTGAACCAAACTAGGAGGGACAGAATCGTCCGTAGGTGGACGCATAGACCGTAGGTCCCCACCCTCGACTAGGTTCGACAGCTATTTCTTAGGGGCTTTTGGGTCTTTTTCTAATTATTTTATCCTAATACTATGTCATTTTACCCTTCAATAAAACCCCGATATAAGTGCTTTAATCCCTTAATTTGCCCAATTGAAATAATTCTCTCAAATTCACAAAAGAAGAATAGTCTTCTCTCCAAAATATTTCTCTCTATAGAAAGCTTGAAGAAAAAGGATTCAACCTATGGTTTCAAGTCAAGTCTCCAATTCCTTTATTGAAGTTGAGCAATTGGCATTGAGGTATGATAGTTTTCATCCATGGAGTCCTTCCATTCATGGAGTTCCCAAATTCTTCTATTTTCAAAGTTAGAAATCCTCAATTGAGTTAGGGGTTTTCTTCTATGTTATGGGTTTTCTTGATTATTGATTTAAATGATTGAATTGATGAAATTTTATGGTTTTATGATTATTACCCCATGAACCCATGTAATTCCCATGTTTTCCAAGTTATGATGATAGGATGTGGGTTTTTAACTATGAAAGAGGAAATTATGAAATTAAGCATGTTTTTATGGAATTTATGTAAATGTTTTAAGGATGCTTTAAGAATGAAGTATCAATGATGATGATTGCTATTGTGTTGTTGAACGGATTTCTCATATACACATGAATGCACAATTGTGAAAGGTTTTCTCACATAATAAGGGTTCCTAAGGTTGAAAGGCTTTCTCACCTAAAATGAACCAATGATTAATGAGTTAAGCTAATGTTGAGGCAAGAGGATCACCCATGCTCTCTATTGAATGAAAAGAGGCGATTACCTATGTCATGTGATCTCGATTACCCATGTTCCTTTAAGAGCTAAGATGAATAGGATTAAGAACTATTCTATGGAAGTTAATCCTAGTACCGAGTGGACAAGTGGCAATTACCCAAGTCCCATAAACTATGTGCCAATATATGAATTGTCTAGATAGACATTAGCTAGTGGATCCACAATAACTAGAAGTTCATGGTCCTTACCGTGGCAAGTAGGACAACTCTTTTTGGTGTGGAATACACTAGATTCCATGTTGATAGCTTGCATGGTCTTATATGTCGGTTAAGGCTTTTTTCCAAAAAACAAGCAAAGTTATGATGAACCAAGGTTACCACAAGAGGTATCGTAACTATGTTTTAAGATGATGTTCACTTGCATTAATAATGTTTTATGACTTATGAATTCTAACTCTCAAGATTGATGTTTTATCTTCATTATTGCTTACTTATGAAAATGTCCCGTTTTAGCATGTTTTAAATGTTTTTATGCATGGCTATGATACTTGGTACATATTTTGTACTAACACATACCTTTGCCTACATTTCCGGAAATGTAGAGTCTGACAGTCAGGGTTCTAGTTTCATGGCTAGAGGTTGAATTGAAAGATTTCTGAGCTTTGGTGAGTCCTCATGCTTCGAGGACGTATGTTCATTATTTCAGTTTTCTTTCTTACTTTTAGTTTTGTACATGATGTATGGGCTAGGTCCAATTTCGTTCTTATGTACTAGATGGCTAATGAGACAAGTGTTTAGACTTCTGCTTTACTTTTATAAAACTTTTGGACTTGAAATATTGGTCTTTATCTCTTTTGTTCTATTTCTTATGTTATGAATGCTAAGTGGCTTGTATGGCACCTATTGGAGTCCTATGTGCCATATTACGCCTAAGGAGTACCTTTAGATGTGACAAACTTGGTAATCAGAGCATAAGGTTTAGAATGGTCCTAGGAAGTCTCATAAGCCATGTCGAGTAAAGTCTTCTTCATGAGTGTGAAGAGTGCATTACTTATGAATGAGAGGCAACAAGATGATTTGGAAACTACACTTCTTTCATTATTCTAAAGTCGTGCGATAAAGTTTAACTCTATATGGTCTCTCTCCTAATCCTTAACGAATGCTCTTCAGGATATGGCTATTCAAAGAGCTTATGCTAGAAGGAATGCGGGAGATAATCCTAATAAAAATTCTCCTTCTCAAGATCCTCAAGCTCCGGTCGACCCTTTGGCCGAGCAAGTGACTAATGCGCAGTTTAGGGCTGCTTTTCAAGTTCTGGCTCAAGCCATGACGACCCAAACCAATAGGGAAGTTACGGATCCCGTGAACCCAAATGTGGGTTTGTCGGCATCTAGAATGAGGGACTTCACTAGAATGAATCTCCTGGAATTTAAGGTTCTATGGTTGAGTAATATCCCCAAGAGTTCATTGATGAGGTCTATAAGGTGTGGATCATCATGGGAGTGACTCTAGTGGAAAAAGAGGAGTTGGCCACTTATCAACTTAAGGGTGTTGCTCAAATTTGGTTCAACCAATGGAAAGAGGGGAGGCCGGAAGATGTGGGTCCTCTCGATTGGGAAAAGTTCAAAGTTGCTTTCCTCGATCGGTTCTTTCCCTGGAGATGAGGGAGGAAAAAGTGCCTGAATTCATTAATCTTCATCAAGGAAGCATGAGTGTGAAGAATATTCTTTGAAGTACACACAATTGCCTCGATATGCTCCTACTATGATTACCGATCCTAGGGAAAAGATGAGTAAGTTCATTTCGGGTGTGTCCGAAATAGTTGTTAAGGAGTGTCGTACTGCCATGCTTGTTAATGATATGGATATTTCTTGTCTCATGGTTCATGCTCAACAAATTGAAGAAGAGAAACTTAAGGAAAGGTCTAGGTAGATAAAGAGGGCTAAGACCAATGATGACAATTCTTCACATTCAAGGTCCGATGGACATGGTCGTTCTAGGTTCTGACAAAGGTTTTCAGTCAAGGTTCCTCTAATGCTCCTTCTAAGTTCAACAAGGATAGGGTGTCAAACCCTAAGTCTCAAGGAGGAAATGATAGTGGGTCTCTATTGACTACGTGTGCTAAGTGTGGAAGGAAGAATGAGGGCAAGTGTCTAGCGGGTTCCAATGTTTGTTTTAGGTATGGTAAGATGGACCACAAGATAAGAGATTGTCCTTCAGTTGCTAACAATGAAGGAGATAATAGCTGAAGGGATAAACCTAATCCTTCATCCGGTCCAAGTGGTTTGGGTTCAAATGCTCCCAAGCAAAATCAATTTTATGCACTTCAGACTCGCCATGAGCAAGAGTGTTCTGCCGATGTGGTTACCATTATGTTGAAAGTCTTCCAACTTGATTTTTATGCTTTAATTGATCTCGGTGCTACCTTGTCTTTTGAGACGCCATATGTGGCGATGAGGTTTGATGTTCTTCCGGACGTGTTGTTAGATCCCTTTTATGTCTCTACTTCTGTTGGTGATTCTATTGTGGCTAACATGGTCGATAAAAGATGTCTTGTTTCCTTGTCCCATAGAGTTACTCTGGTTGATTTGGAAAAGCATGATATGCTAGATTTCGATGTGATTCTTTGTATGGATTCGCTGCACTCATGTTATTCTTCTATTGATTGTAAAACTCGTGTAGTCAAGTTTCAGTTTCCAAATGAGCCTATCCTAGATCGGAAAAGGGGAAATTCTATGCCTAAGGGTCAGTTTGTCTCTTGTTTAAAAGCTAGAAAGATGATTGCTAAGGGTTGCATTTACCGTGAGGGAAGTAGATTCTGAAACCCCTACTCTTGAGTCGGTCCCCATTGTTAATGAGTTTCCGAAAGTGTTCCCTGATGATTTATCCGGTATTCTTCTCGAAAGGGAAATAGACTTCGGTATTGACCTTCTCCCCGATACGTAACCTATCTCTATTTGTAACACCTCATGTTCTAGAAAACCAAAAATGCAGAAATTTTAGAAGTTGCAGGTGCCACCAACGGGGCTACCTACGGACCGTATGTGGGGTACGTGGTTGGCCACCTGCAGCCCCTCCCCAAAAACTCTAGAAATTTCAGCGAAGGGTTGACCCATGGTCAGACCTACGGAATGTAGGTTAGACCACGGGCCGTGGTCCTGGTCCGTGGATTGAGATCCTCAACACCCCTCCTCTGAAGCCGAACGACGGTTGACCAGGACGGACCGTCGGTCAGTACACGATCCGTCAGTGGGTTTGGCAACTTTTAAGTATTGGTCATTTTGGTCTTTTCCCTATGCGTTGGACACCTAAACTACGTCGTTTAACCCCTAAAATATGTCGTTTTGGTCAGTTTTAGCCTAGTAACTTAATTAGAACTTACCCTAGTCAAGTCATAGACCAAAAACTTGGAAAATTTAGAGCAAAAAGGAGAAAAGAGTCGACCAACCCTCTCCAAGAACGCAACAAGGTTTCCTCCATTTCCAGCCTCAAAATCGAAAGATTTCTTCGTGGAATTCGTCACCAGGTATCTGGGATTTCACTAGTGGGTTCCTTTCACCTATTGGCTCCCTAGAATTTAGTCAGATTCTTGATTCTCTATATCATGTTTAGACTTAGGGTTTCTTGAACTTTAGACAAGTGTTGTGATTCAAATGTTAGACTAATCCTAATCATATTATCATGTGTTTTGAGGAATTATTGCTTAGCTTATTGCATGAAACTCAGAACCCTAGTTGTGTAGATTCGTTTAGTTCATGAATTACACTTGCTAGGTCAGTTTAGACAGATATACATGCATCAGTTTACAAATGTTTCATTATCAGTACTTAATGTTGCATTTTCAGCTAGCATATCAGAATTTCGAGCTATCCAGTTATTGCAGTTATGTTGTATTTTATACATTCTAGTTGGGAGTAGGCTTAATACCGAGTGGACTAGGGTCAATCACCCTCATAGTCCCAGAACTACGTGCCCCCGTAGGTTAAGTCCCCTCTGTGGGCAACACATTTAGTGATTACGCTAGTTATGCCTTTTTACCCCTCGCAAGGTATATTGGGTCCTATCGATTAGGTGATAGATCGGAATGCACGTTTAGCTCACACGGTTTTATGTCAATTATTAGTAGCTCCAAAGTCAGATTCTTGTGCATTGACAAGGTTACCAGTTATATCTCAGTATTTAGTTTCAGCATGTTATGTACTTGGTTGTTGCACTCAGTTTTGTTAATATTTTCTATGTTAAGTATATTCATTATGTTCATCTTATATCATTGCTCAGCATGCTTTATTTCAGTTATTTATTATTTTTCAGTTTTATCCTATCTTTCAGCTCAATACCTTTCTAGTACTGACGCATACTCTGCGCTACATCTTCTCGTGATGTAGGTTAGGTCCTCACCATTCAGATCACACATAGATCGGTTCCAGATCTCCAGTTCAATAGTATCAGTGGTGAGTCCTCATTCTTCGAGGACGATAGATATGTTTTGTTTTATTTTTAGTGTTTTTATTTTTAGTTTTGCTAGAGTTAGCTATGGGGCATGTCCCAACATCTCTAGTCAGTTAGAGGCTTTTATTCAGACATAGTTAGATTCAGTTCTAGTTTTGAGTTTGATCTTTCAATTGTTATTGAACTCTCAGTTTTTATATATTTATAATTAGAATGGGTATTCCCCATCATTTCACTTTATGTCATGTTTAAGCTTCCGCATAGTATTCCTACTTTTGGTTTATCTTAGTATGCTTATGATATGCTAGCAATGTTAGCTTTGGGTCACTCGTGATCCTAAGTCCCGTGTTGCGTCAAGGGGATAGTTTCGGGGCGTGACAAACTTTGTATCAGAGCACTAAGTTCAAGAGTCCTAGGATGTCTTAAAAGCTGCACTAAGTAGAGTCCCTTCCATGAGTGTGAAGCGGGCCACAACTATGAGGGGGAGGCTACGAAGTGTTATAGGAAAAACTTCACTTTCTTGATATTTTTATTGCACGTGGGTATGATCTCCTTTCTAATTCAACGTTATGCGTTTTCAGATCATGCCTCCTCGTAGAGCTTACCCAAGGAATGCTAATGCCCATCGACGTAGTTCCTCTAGTCCCATAACATGAGGTTTCGAATACTGAGTTTTGGAACGCCATTCAACTTTTGGCCCAGAGTGTAGCTAACCAGAACAATCAATAGATTCCAGTTCCCACAAATGCTAGTGGTTGATCTGTGGTAGCTAGGGTCCGTGATTTTGTTAGGATGAATCTGCTAGAGTTTCTAGGGTCGCAAGTTGGTGAAGATCCCCAGAACTTTAGTGATGAGATCAAGAAGATCTTTGGAGTGATGCAAGTGACTGGAAGTGATAGGGTAGAGTTGGCTTCCTACCAGCTTAAGGATGAGGCTCACATATGGTTTACGCAGTGGAAGGAGAACATGGGTAAGAATGTAGCTCCTGTAACTTGGGATTGTTTTACCAGAGCTTTTCTGGACAAGTTCTTCCCAAGAGAGTTGAGGGAGGCTAAGGCTCAAGAATTCATGAATTTGAGACAAGGTTCCATCTCGGTCCCAGAGTATGGACTTAAGTTCACCCAGCTCTCCAGGTATGCTTCACATATGGTATGTTCCTATTTGGAGTATCTGACTTGGTGAAAACAGAGTGAAAAAATGCGATGTTGTTAGAAGTTATGCATACCTCTCGGCTCATGACTCATGCTCAACAGGTTGAGGGAGATAAACTTAGGGAACAGGCTATGGATAACAAAAATTCTAGGACATGCAACTATAAATACTCTTAGCAGAAATCGGGTGGTGGAAATCGCTCGCAGTTTCAACAAAGGTCTTTAGCTTCAGCACTTTCAACGCTAGTGTTCCATCCTCCAGGTTTCGATAGGATCAGAAAGGTAGGGCATTAGGCTCTAAGTCTCAGGGAGTGTTTCAGTTACCAGAACCTACCCAACTTGTCCAAAGTGTGGTAAGAACCATCCGGGAGAGTATCTTGCAGGAAATGATGGGTGTTTTGGGTGTGGTCAGACTAGTCACAAGTTGAGGGATAGCCATTCTTCTAAACTCGGACAATGAGGTAACAATAATAGGGCTCAGTCTACAACTTCAGTAGCACCAGCAGGTTGCCCAACTCAGTAGGGTACCTCATCTAGTACAGGTGGCGGTCAGCACCAGAATAGGTTGTATGCTCGCCAGACTCACCAGGATCAGGAAGATTCTCATGTTGTGGTTACTGGTACGTTGTGGGTCTTTCATTTAGATGTTTATGCTTTGTTAGATCTAGGGACTACTCTCTCCTTTGTAACTCTATATATAACAATAAAATTCGGTGTCAGTGCAAAAACTCTCTCAGAACCCGTCTCGGTCTCTACTCCAATCGGTAACCCAGTTATAGCTAGACGGGTATACATAAATTGCCCTGCCACAATATCTCAGAAAGTCATCGCAACAGATCTCGTAGAGTTAGAAATGGTAGACTTTGATATCATTATAGGGATAGATTAGTTACATTTCGGTTATGCCTCAGTCGATTGTAGAACTAGGATCGTTCGTTTTCAGTTTCCAGACGAGCCAATCTTATAATGGAAGGGTAGTAGCTCAGTTCCTATGGGTCGATTATCTCTTCCCTTAATGCCAGAAAGATGATATCTAAGGGGTATCTCTATCATCTAGTTCAGGTTAAGGATTCAAGCTCCGAACACCAACACTTGAGTCCCTTCCTATAGTGAATGAGTTTTCAGAAGTGTTTCTAGAAGATATTCCCGAAGTTCCTCCCGAAAGGGAAATAGATTTCAAAATTGATCTCTTTCCAGATACACAACCTATTTCTATTCCTCTTTACAGAATAACTCCAGTTGAGCTTAAGGAATTGAAAGAGCAGTTAAAAGACCTTCTAGATAAGTGCTTCATCAGACCTAGTATTTCCCCATGGGGTGCACCAGTGTTGTTCGTGAAAAAGAAAGATCGTTCTCTCAGGATGTGCATTGACTATCAGTAGTTGAACAAAGTCAGAATCAAGAAGAAGTACCCCATCCACAGGATTAATGACTTATTCGATCAACTTCAGGGTGCTAGTCATTTTTCGAAGATAAACCTTAGATCCAGTTATCATCAGCTCAGAGTCAGAGATAGTGAAATTCCGAAAACAGCCTCCGAAACTTGGTATGGTCATTATGAATTTGTAATTATGTCATTTGGACTAACCAATGCTCCTGCAGGTTTCATAGATTTGATTAACAGGGTGTTCAAGCAGTATTTGGACTTGTTCGTTATCGTCTTTATTGATGATATCCTCATTTACTCTAGGAATGAGGAAGAACATGCGACTAATTTGAGGGTTGTCCTGTAAACTCTCAAAGATCGCCATTTATTCACTAAGTTTAGCAAATGTGAGTTTTGATTACAATCAGTTGCTTTTCTTCGGCATATAATGTCTAGTGAAGGGATCCGAGTGGATTCTCAGAAAATAGAGGCAGTGAAACAATGACCCATATCCACCTCTCCTATAGATATCAGAAGTTTCTTGGGTTTGGCTGGTTATTACAGAAGGTTTGTGGAAGGATTTTCATCCATAGTCTCCCATTTGACTAAGTTGACTCAGAAGAAGGTTAAGTTTCAGTGGTCAGATGAGTGTGAGAAGAGCTTCTTAGAACTGAAAACTAGGTTGACTACACCTCCTGTTTTGACTCTACCAGAGGATTCAGACGGTTATATGATCTATTGTGATGCGTCTTGAGTCGGCATAGGTTATCTGTTGATGCAAAGAGGTATGGTTATAGCGTATGCTTCTATACATCTTAAGGTGTATGAGAAGAACTATTCGACTCATGACCTCGAGCTTGCAGCCGTAGTATTTACCCTTAAGATTTGGAGACATTACATGTATGGTGTTCACGTAGATGTGTTCACAGACCATAAGAGCCTTCAGTGTGTGTTCACCCAGAAAGAGTTGAATCTTCACCAGAGGAGATGGCTTGAGTTCCTCAAGGACTATGACATGAATGTGCTTTACCATCCTAGTAAGGCCAATGTAGTAGTTGATGCTCTTAGCAGACAATATGTGGGTAGTGTAGCGCATGTTGAGGAAGAAAGGAAAGAACTAGCAAAAGACGTTCACCGGCTTGCTCGCCTGAGAGTTTGCCTTATGAGCATATTAGATGGTGGTGTAACAGTTTAGAAAGGGTCAGAATCTTCATTGGTAGTGGAGGTTAAGGAAAAGCAACACAGTGATCCTATATTGATTCAACTGAAGGGTATAGTTCATCAGCAGAAAGTTGAGGTTTTATTATTAAGGGCAAGATGGTGTGCTTTGCTATCAGGGTCGTTTATGTGTCCCTAAGGTGGGTGAGTTGAGACAACAGATCCTTACAAAAGCCCATAACTCTAGGTATTCTATTCATCCAGGCACCACTAAGATGTAGCGTGATTTGCGGGAAGTCTTTTGGTGGACTGACATGAAAAGGGATATAGCAGATTTTGTGGATAAATGCCCTAATTGTCAGCAAGTGAAGGTAGAATATCAGAAACCATAAGGTATGACTCAAGAGATTAACATTCCTACATGGAAGTGGGAAGTGATAACATGGACTTCATTATAGGTTTACCTTGTACTTGTAGACATCATGACTCCATTTGGGCGATAATAGACAGAGTTACTAAGTTCGCACACTTTTTGGCTGTTAAGACTATAGATTCAGCGGAGGACTATGCCAAGCTTTACATTAATGAGATAGTCAGGTTGCATGGGGTTCCTTTGTCTATCATCTCAGGTAGAGGTCCTCAGTTTACCTCTCATTTTTGGAAGTCATTTCAGAAAGGTCTTGGTACTTAGGCTAACCTCAACATAACATTTCATCCACATACGGATGGTCAGGCAGAGCGTACCATTCAAACCTTAGAGGAAATGTTGAGAGCTTGTGTGATCGACTTCAAGGGTAGTTGGGATGATCACCTTTCTGTTATAGAGTTCGCCTACAATAATAACTACCATTAAATAACCCCTTATGAGGCATTGTATGGGCGTAGATGTAGATCTCCAGTTGGTTGGTTTGAAGTAGGTGAAGAATCCTTGATAGGGCTAAATTCGGTTCATGATGCTATGGAAAAAGTGCAGCTCAATGGATATAGATTTAAGACAACCCAGAGTCGCCAGAAGTCCTATACAGATGTAAGGATAAGGGACTTGGAGTTCCAAATGAATGAGTGGGTTTTCCTGAAAGTGTAACCTATTAAGGGGGTGATGAGATTCTGGAAGAAAGGGAAGATCAGTACTAGATATGTAGGCCCATATAGGATCTTGAAAAAAGTTGGTAAAGTGGCTTATGAGTTGGAGTTGCCAGTCGAATTAGCAGCGGTGCATTCGGTTTTTCATATTTCGTTGTTGGAGAAATGTGTGGGTGATCCAGCATCTATTGTACCTTTAGAAAGTGTGGTGTGAAGGATAGTCTTACTTATGAGGATGTGCCAGTTGAGATTCTTGATCGTAAGGTTCGAAGGTTGAGAAATAAAGAGGTCGCTTCAGTTAAGGTTTTGTGGAGGAGTCAGTCCATATAGGGAGCTACTTGGGAAGTAGAAGCAGCCATGAAGGCTAAGTATCCTCATCTCTTTCCTCCGATTCCATTCCAGCTTGAGGTAATAGTTCCTCTATAATCTTTTAGTTACTTATGCATAGATTCAGTCTCAGTATCACGTTTCTTCAGTTATACTTGCATTTTTAGTGTATTTGCATGTTCTTGGAACTTAGTTCAGTCAGATTTCAGTTTCTAGTACTTGGTGGTAGGGATTAAAGCTCCTTCCCCCCATATTCAACTAGTTTAGTCTTCATCGGGGACTAATGTTCCCAAGGGGGAGATAATGTAACACCCCGTATTCTAGAAAAACAAAAATACAGAAATTCCAAAATTTATAGGTGCCACCAACGGGGCAACATACGGACCATAGAGTGACCCACGAACCATAGGTGGGGTCTGTGGTTGGCCACCTACAGCCCCTCCCCAGAAGCTCCAGAAAGTTCAGCCAAGGGTCGACCCATGGTCATACCTACGGACCGTAGGTCAGACTACGAGCCATGGTCCTGGTCCTTAGATCGAAACCCTCATCACCCCTCCTCTGAAGTCGAACGATGGCTTACCAGGACGGACCGTCGATCAGTCCATGGTTCATTGGTGGCTTCGGCAGCTTTTATGTCTGGGTCATTTTGGTCTTTTCCCTATGCATTGGACATCTAAACTACATCGTTTTTTTCAGTTTTAGCCTAGTAACTTAAGTAGAACTTACCCTAGTCAAGTCATTCACCAAAAACTCAGAAAAACTTAGAGCAAAAAGGAGAAAAAAGTCGACCAACCCTCTCCAAGAACACAACAAGGTTTCCTCCAGTTCCAGCCCCAAAATCGAAAGATTTCTCTGTGGAATTCATCACCTGGTATGTGGGATTTCACTAGTGGGTTCCTTTCACCCATTGGGTCCCTAGAATTCAGTCAGATTCTTGATTCTCGGTATCATGTTTAGACCTAGGGTTTCTTGAACTTTAGAAAAGTGTTGTGATTCAGCTGTTATACTCTTCCTAATCATATTATCATGTTTTTGAGGAATTGTTGCTTAGCTTCTTGCATGAAACTCAGAACCCTAGTTGTGTAGATTCGTTTAGTTCATGAATTACACTTGCTAGGTCAGTTTATGCAGATATACATGCATCAGTTTACAAATGTTTCATTATCAGTACTTAATGTTGCATATTCAGTTAGCATATCAGAATTTTGAGCTATCCAGTTATTGCAGTTATATTGTTCTTTATACATTCTAGTTGGGAGTAGGCTTAATACCGAGTGGACTAGGGTCAGTCACCCTCATAGTCCCAGAATTAGGTTCCCCCATAGGTTAAGTCCCTTTTGTGGGCAACATATTTAGTGATCTTGCCAGTCATGCCTTTATACCCCTAGCAAGTTATATTAGGTCCTCTCGATGGGGTGATACATCGGACTCCACATTTAGCTCACGTGGTTTTATGTCGGTTATTCGTAGCTCCTACAGTTAGATTCTTGTGCATTGACCAAGTTACCAGTTATTTCTCAGTATTCAGTTTCAACATGTTATGTACTTGGTTGTTGCACTTAGTTTAGTTCATGTTTAGTATGTTCAGTATATTCATTATGTTCATCTGATATCGTTGCTCAGCATGCTTTATTTTAGTTATGTATTGTTGTTCAGTTTTATCCTATCCTGCATGCTAAGTACATTTCAAGTAATGACGCATACTCTGCGTTACATCTTCTTGTGATGTAGGTTCAAGTCCTCACCATTCAGATCATGCATAGAACGGTTCTAGATCTCCAGTTCAACAGTATCAGTGGTGAGTCCTCATTCTTCGAAGACGATAGATATGTTTTGTTTTATTTTTAGTCTTTTTAGTTTCAATTTTGCTAGAGTTAACTGTGGGGCATGTACCAACATATCTATTCAGTTAGAGGCTTTTATTCAGACATAGTTAGATTCAGTTTTAGTTTTGAGTTTGATCTTTCATTTGTTATTGAACTCTCAGTTTTTATATATTTAGACTTAGAATAGGTATTCCCCATCATTTCACTTTATGTCATGTTTAAGCTTCCGCATGGTATTACTACTTTCATTTTATCTTAGTATGCTTATGATATGCCAGCAGAGTTAGCTTGGGGTCACTTGTGATCCTAAGTCCTGTGTTACATCAAGGGGGTAGCCACGGGGTGTGACACTATTCCTCTTTATGTGAGACCAAAAACATATATTTTAGTCATTATTTTCCTCATATTTATTATTTATATCTGCCCTTTTGAGCTTGAATTTTATGGATTGTGCTAAATAATGCATTTTATTTATAGGAGTAAATTGGTGTAGAGATGAAGAAGTTTGAAGCTAAAACGAAGTGAAGATGGAAGGTTGAAGAAGGAAATCAAGCAAGCAACTTAATGGATTAAATTCAATATAATAATGTATAAATATATAAATTGCATATTGCAATCAGCGAACCTTAAAAGTGAGAAACTTGCTGCCGTGTGGCAGCAAGTGAATAGTTGCAGAAATATGTTGAGCCAGCAGACCACATTTCACGCGTACAACTGGGAAATCCAGTTCCGTTTGGTGTTGGGTTCCTAATTTGATTTGGACTCAGTTATTTTATTTAGGGTTTTCTATATCTATAAATAATCTATAGAAATAATTATTTTGAGGGAGATCTAATATAGCGCATCAAGTATAAAGTTGTCAATGTTTTTTAAGGTTCTTTTCTTCTTCTTTCCATAGACATTAGTAGCTAAAGACCCTTGTTCTGGGCTGTGGCTTTGGGTAATTGTTGAACATCGATTGTTTTGAATTAATATTGGTTATCACTTTAAATTACTTTTATATTCTTGTTTTAGTATTTCATGCTTGATCACCATAGAAATAAATCTCTTGTCTACTCTTAAACTTGGGAGACACTAAGGTAGATAGACCAAAGGATACATAAAGCTTGATCTCCCATTAAATTGAGTTGATTTGTGCTTCGGAGTGACACCCGGACGAACACCTAGCTTGGTTACAAAACAAGATGAAATATAAATGCTCACCAATTAGGACTGTCTATCTCCGCTCAACGATGTAGTTAGACAGCTAATTGGAGTAGGAGATTAGAGGTCGAGAGACCATGATCATAAAATCAACCCTGTAAATCAGTAATTTAATAACCGTAGTTAATTCATGCATGAGATGTGATACATGAAACTCTATACATGTTGCAACCCTGAAATTTTCCGAATCATTGTAAGTAATTTTATTATTTCATTCCTACATTCCTTTCTTTACAAATAAAAATCAAACACTTTTGGCACTCTTAAATAAATATTAGACTAGAGTAATTTAGTAAAAATAGTTAATTGACAAGTCCTTTGTGTTAAAAAATCTGGTTCTTTTAAGAGCCACTATATTACCTGCGCGACCACGTACACTTGCGTGTGCAATTGGGAGCAATAAGTTTTTGGCGTCGCTGCCCGGGACTTAGAAATTAACTATTTTTCTAGGTTATACTTTTTTTTTTTTTTAATTATTTTTTTTCCACGCAATTAAACTAAGATTTAGACCAAATCAAGAATTAACAAGCATTCTAGGGATGCAGGGATTGGATATCATTGTCATATAAAAGTATATGTGCTTCTCTATAGCGATGTGCATACATGAATAGGCTAAGTCATCTTCAATGACCCAAATCATGTTTTGATCTTAAAACATCTACGCCTAGAATCTTCTTTCAGTCTCATCTAATGCCATTTCTTAACAACCCAATACGTTACTCTACTCCCTCTTTCAAGAATAGGGAAAATAGACTCGACTCATAACCTCTGTTTCGAGAAAGTCAAGGATATCAAACCTAAATTGCTAGTATTGAACTAATTATCCATTCCAATTCATCTCTTTCGAGCATCAACCGGAGATCGGAAGTAGGAATTAAGTTTTCAACCTTAACCCTTAAGTTAACCCCATGATGATTAGACCAAATACATGCATGAATAACAACAAAACAAAGCATAGCACAATGCTCACTATATTAAATTAACACCCAACCACATTAGAGCACCCCTAGATCTTGGGGTTTTAACCACCCATCACAAAGAGTAAAGAAAGTATACCTTCCATGAGAGCAACCATGGGTAACTTGTAATCAAGCAATTAAGAGTGAACCCACTTTAAATTTTACTTCAATTTATCGAATTCAAGATTTAAATTGTTAAACCCACAGAAGACTAGAAAAAATGTTCTAAAAAGTATAGTGCTCTCACTCAAAAATTTATCCTCAACTCAGTTGTTCAACTCTACGTTAGAAATCTTTACAGCTCTATCATTTGGGCTAGTTATATTTTCCCAAAATTTGGCCCAAAAATCTACTTCGCGACCAACTTGGCAACATTTGTCGGGCTCGTCTAACTCACTCGGTGAATCACCCTTCGTTCCTCAGTTCACCTTTATGATGCTCTATGCATTAGTTGGTTGAACCTCTGTCGGTGAACTCGAGTGAGTCCGCCTTTAATGTTTGGTGCAGCGCCGAATACCACCTTAATTCGCCGTTCGAGCACTAAATCTTTTTCTTGCACACTATCAGATTTGGCGATGCGCTTCAGGATTGCCTTTCTCATTCAGCGTATAGCCCTTTCTACTAGAATTCGCCGACCCTCTTTGGTAGACAAAAGTGTTATGCACTATAAGATTGTGCGAGGTCCTGCTTAGTCGGCGATCCGCCCTATATGCTCCGTGATCAACAATGTTCGTTTTGCCCTTCTTTTGCATTTTTGGCCATTCTTTCAAGCTCTAGTCCATGCCTTCTCCAATTTCCTTCATAGGTGCAAATCATCAATATTTGATTAGAAAATGATAAAGTTAGGCATTGAGGACACCAATTATTGAGTTAATGGACATTAAATGAGTGCAATTCTTCCACTCATCAACACCCCAACTTAAACTTTTGCTTGTCCCCAAGTAAATCAAGAACACAATAAGATCAAAAAGGGTGCCTACAACAGTATTCAATGAGAGTTAACATGCAAGCGCCATCACAAGACTACTCCCAATATAGCATGTTACCCTAAATTATGATCAAAAAATTCAAATGATGACTAGCTAGTCTTAAAACAAACTCATACTTACTTTAGCTTCTTGTCTAATACAAGAACATGTTTCAAGAAATGTATTCAAGTTCCCTCACGTCAAGAATGATTCCTTGCTCTCACAAATCAAATCAACAAAAGTAATATGAATCAATGCAACTCCTACTCTCACAAATAAAAATACATGCACACTTTGTCCCTTAGCTTTTCCTATATTTTCCAATCATCAAACAACTTGGTTCAAGTAATATCTTAAGGGTCTTTAAGGCTTGTACTGGGGCTGAGGGTTAAGGCATGGTCAATTTGGATAAGTGACTTACAACCTTCTAAAAGCACTGTTGCAATCATCATCACCTCTTCTCAAGTTCTTTTCCTTATTTCTCATTTGAGAACTCAAACCTTTACTTTCCACTCAATTTATTTGGAACTCCCTTTTATTTCAATTACTTTTCATTTTCATTTTCATTTTTCTAGACTATTCTTAAGTTGATGACAAATACACACATTTTTTTTTTTTTTTGTAAGGAGGGGTTCCTTTTTTTTGTATAACTTTCATATTTGGGTTTCATTTCTTCTTATTTTTCCTTCACTTGTCTCTCGTTCATCCTTAAGTTGGATATTCAAACATCACAATGCTTCAAAAATGATTCTTTTGTGAGAAGGTAGGGATAGTTTTGGTTCAAGAGGTTCTTGTTAGAAATATGCATAAGAACTGCGGCAGTCCAAGTTCTCTGTATTGTAGGGTAGTTATTTATCGCTTAGAAGATAATTAGCTTCTATCTTATCCCTAGTTAGTTTATAATCTTATCCTTAGGAGTTGATTGGCTGGTAAACTCTATATATTAATCTGTTTTATAATAAAGAAAATATTTTTGAAAGCAAAACTACTTACTTCGTTATAAAACATATTAATTTATAGAGTTTACAAGCCAACCAACTCCTAAGGATAAGATTAGAAACTAACTAGGGATAAGATATAATCTAATTAACTGCTAAGCAGTAAATAACTACCCTACAATACAGAGAACTTGGATTGCTACAGATCTTATGCATATTTCTAACACTCCTCATTGCTTTAAGAGCTGCAAAATCCAAGTTTTTTGCCTGAGAAGTTGAAATTTATTACTTGATAATGGTTTGGTGAAGATATCAGCCATCTGCTCTTCAGTTTTGCAATAGAGCAGAATCAGGTCACCATTATTTTGCAGTTCCCTCAACAAGAAAAGCTTGATGTTGAAGTGTTTTGTTTTCCCATGAAATACAGGATTATGAGAAATTGCTATCGCAAATTGGTTGTCCACAAATACTTCAGTTCCCTTTTTCTAATTCATGTGCAGATCAACAAAAAAATTTCTCGACAACAATGCTTGATTCACTGCTATTGTTGCAGCCACAAATTCTGCCTCTGCAGTGGATTGATCCATAATGTCCTGCTTCTTTGAGCACCAGGAAAACATTCCTAAGACAAGACTAAAACAATATCCAGATGTGCTCTTAATATAATCTGTGGATCTAACCCAATCACTATCAGAATACCCAAGTAGTTTCAGATCTATTTTTTTCTAACACTTGACACCATAATTAATGGTACCTTTTATGTATCTAACAACTCATTTTGCTGCTTTTAGATGCACCTCACTAGCACAATGCATGAACCTTGATAGAATGCTTACCGCATACAAACTATCGAGTCTTGTAGCTGTGAGATACATCAAACAACCGACTAAGCCTCTGAAGTACGTTTCCTCCACTTTCTCTGCTCCATCATTCTTGCTTAGTTTCTCTTTTTGGTTCATAGGAGTAATCATATCCTTGCAATCTTCCATGTTGAAATTCTTGAAAATTTCCTTAGCATATTTCTTCTGGCAAATGAAAAATTCATCTTTTTCATGTGTCACGCCCCGAGGCTACCCCCTTGATGTAAACACAAGACTTAGGATCATGAGTGACCCCAAGCTAACCCTGCTGGCATATTATAAGCATACTTAAATATTCACTGAACATAGAAATATTGTGCGGAAGCTTAAATATGATATAAAGAGAACTAATGGGGAATACCCATTCTAAGTCTGAATTTATATAAAATTGAGAGTTAAAAAACAACTAAAAGATCAAACTAAACTAAAACTGAATCTAAACTATGCCTTAATAAAAGCCTCTGCAGATTAGAGGGATTGGGACATGCCCCAGCTAACTCAAGCAAAACTGAAACTGAAAGACTGGAAATAGAAAGATACATGTCAATCCTCCTCGAAGAATGAGGACTCGCCACTGATGCTGCTGAACTGGAGATCGAGAATCGATCTATGCGTGATCTAAATGCTGAGGACCTGAACCTACATCACGAGAAGATGTAGCACAGTGTCACGACCCGGGAGCACCCCCAAGTCTCAACCCCGAAGGGGTCTTATACAAACCACATAGTCATTCATTGCATTCAATAATGATAATAGTGAGGAATGAAAAACTTATTTACATCCACACATTCAAACTTCATTAAAACAACTTTAAAAACACACAGCGGAAGTCTAAGTCTCACATGGCCATCTTAGACACAATCACAAAACATAAGTAGGGACA
>JAJOOF010015558.1:0-28892 GCA_029582545.1 Solanum lignicaule
TGTGTGGATGTAAATAAGTTTTTTTATTAATCCGCACTATTTTCATTATTGAATGCAATGAATGACTATGTGGCTTGTATAAGACCCCTTCGGGGTCGAGTACGCCTTGTTACGACTTGGGGGTGCTCCCGGGTCGTGACATATACCTTCTTGCCCTTCGTGGGACATCCATACTTCAATTACAAAGGAATTCATAACCAATACATAATACAAGGTAATTCGTGAATTAATAACATAATCAACATTAATATAAGCAATTGACATATTCCCTTTATAGCCTTCAATGCTTCATTCAAAGACTCAACCCTAATTTCATAGAAATTATACATAACCTAGGGTAGAATCATCATACAAACATGAATTACATAAAATCACATTCAATTCATAGCTTTCAATCAATATCCAACACAAACTAGGGTTAGAATTAGGAAAAGAAGGAGAAACATGGGTCTCATGGGGAATTCTTCAAGAAACCACCAATACAACATAAATTCATCCATAATTGTTCATATAACATCAATAAAAGTCAGTTTATCACATCAATTTCAATTTAGAAAGAAGACCCACATTTTTGGATTGAAACCTAGAAATTAGAGATTTTGAAATTCATCTTGAAGGGGCCTCTTGGGGAAAGGAATCCCAAGAGTGATAAGCAACCATACCTTATTGACGAATTAACAATGAAAATTTGAGTTGAAACCTTGGAGAGTTGGTCTTCTTCTTGAAGCTCCAATCATCTTCAATGGAGTTCTTGAGAAGAGAGAGAGAGTAGAGAGAAGGAGGAACTTTAGGTTTAGATCTTTGGGGTTTTGTGTTTGAGTGATAATAGTGAGGTAAATTGACTTAAAAATCATTATATACACGTCCCCTAAAGTACCCTAAATACCCCTCACTTCAATGGACTCTTTAATGAAGTAAAAATAGATTTCTGAATTTCTGCATTTTCGTCGCGGTAGAACAAGCCCGTGACGCGGAACAAGTCCGTGACGCGGAGCTGTTCCCTGAAGATATTTGGAATTAAATTTCGAGACAGTAGAGTCCACGACACGACCGCCTCACGGACTGACTTTTTGCTCCTTGGGGGAGCAAGTGCGCGACACACCCCTATTCCCTCCAAGTGCAATTTGCAAGCTGCCTTGGCAGCTTGCTTGGCTAAGGTTGGGATCCTCCTCGGGGTCCCTTAGGGTGGCCCCAGGAAGTCGTATTTGAACTTTTTCACCCTAGGAACATATATTTACCTATTTTAAACCTTTTCGCCAGATTATACCATCATACGACACTCCCAAACCTGCCCAAAACCTAAGAACACACTAGAACACATTCTTCTCTAGTTTCCAGACGTCGTAGTCGTTTCTTGACGTTTAGACTTTTACTCTTCCAAACCAAGTCAATTACATTAGTTTAGGTTTATAAACATCATTTTAACTATTTTTAAGTCATTATTCATAAGGTGAGGCTCTAACTTAAGTCATAGAATTTTCGGGGTGTTACAATTAGGAACCTATAGGCTTAAATTGAACTAGAATTTATTATATATGATGGATCTTGACTTGTAAATCTTGAAGTTGAACCGTTGTGTTGAATTATCACTATAATCACCTAGTAATGAAGAATGTGATTAGAATACCTTGAAATATAGTTAGAAATGTTGATGGTAAGGAGTAAAGCTTTGAGGATAGGGCTTGTAGTCATGAATTTTGATCACTAGGGCTATAGAGTAAAGCTAATATGATTAACGATAGATGCTAAGAATTTGAGAGTAAAATCTACATGCCAATAGAAGCCTAATGAATGGAATGGTGATGAAAGATCCTTATCTACCTAATTCACCTTATGAATAATAAACGGTAGGAAGTGATAGACTCACTTGAGTCATGATGATATCCATGTCTAATGTAGAATTCTAGAAATGATATTAGGTATGAATATGAAGCTAATATGAAATTGTTCTCAGATAGTAGTGGTTCTAGGGTTGAAGGGCTTTTTCTCATGTAATTGAACCTAAGGCTATAGAGCCTTCATACCTAGGTCATGGATGGTGAGAGTTGCTCACACATGGTCTAAAGAGGTATTTTAGTGAATTAGCATGGATTGGTTGTCAATGACATCTTTCCATAAACTTGAGTCAAAGTAGAGACTTAATAGTTATCTTGTGGGATTTAGGCCTAGCACCGAGTGGATATTGAAATGAGATGGAGTTGAGTTTGGGCTTCCAACATGGAATCTCTAACCTAGAAGAGTTCAGATTTCCCAAAGTGAGTCTCATGAGATGGAAGCCTTCACCTAGTGGAATTTTGGGTTTCTAGTAGCAATCTCTGTGTCCCATAACTACGTTCCCCATAGGAAAGTTAGCTAACAAAGTAGTTCTACCTTAGGCCAGTGGACTAACCCTTGACGGTGTGGGTAACACCGTGATAGATCATGTGATAGCTCATATGTTCTCATGTCGGTTAAGGCTATATCCTAAATACAACAAGATTAGTAATGAACTAAGATTATTCTTAATGTAGAATCTCCTACAGTTCAAACCTCATGGACTAAGATTATCCTTGAGAGAGCATCTCCTAGAGTCCAACATAATTAATGGTCTAAGATTATGCTTGAAAAAACATCTCCTAAAGTCCATCTCAACTAATAAACTAAGATCATGCTTGTGGGAGAATCTCCTAGAGTTCAAACTTGATGAACTAAGATGTAGCTAGTATAGTATCTTCTAGGGTTCAAAATAATGAGGAACTAAGATAGGCTTAGTGAAGTGGCTCCTACTGTTCCCATGCTTTAAAAAAGGTACTAGTCTCTAATTAAGAAACATGTGTATGATGACCTAAATAAGTATTTAATATGCATGGTAGTATGGGATTCCATTCATGCATTGCACAAGTATGAATTAGGGTTACCTAATAAGTGTTATCTTACATGAGGTATGCTTTGATGGATTGTTGCTATAGTTGCCTTCCATGATAGGATTGCCTAAAGGTGATAGTTCCCTTGTCTATATGAAGGAAGCCAATACTGAGACCAAAGTAGGGTAAATATGACTATGATGACTTCAAGGTTATGCTTACTGTGAATGGTATTATGGGATGCCTTTCATGCATTGCACAAATGTTCTTTGAGGTTACATAGGAGTATAGTGCCCTTATGGTATAAAAGCTTAAGGCTTGACCACACATATAGACTATGATTAAGATGACCAAAAAGGGATACTTAGCTTTGGTAGTATTATGGGATGCTACTCATGCATTGAACAAGAATGATTTTAGGTTACTTGAGAGTAGTTCTATTATGGTATAGGTGACTAAATAGTTGATAAATGCTTATATTATATTGGAGATTTTACTTGTGATTTTGATATTGTCTCTTATGCTAATAGTTTATGTTGCATGAAGTATTTCATATGATTTTGGATTATGTCTTATATTGACTAGCCTTTATCTTATGCTCTTATGGTGTTATGCTAGCTAACATATTTAGTACATTTTGTACTAAAGCATAATTTGCCTACATTCTAATCAAATCTAGTGTTTGGAGACTTGAGTTCTATTCGTGGAGATAGGTCTCTAAGAAGCAAGGAGTTGAAGATTTTGGTGAGTCCTCATAGCATCGAGGACAAAACCCACTATTTACTTTATGTCTTTAATTTTCATATCATGAGACTATTGTATGGGCTGCGTCCCAAAGATTTTAATTCCAATTGATTCTAGATTATTTGAGACAAAGTGTAGAAAGACTTCCCCTTGCATTTTATATAGACTTTGATTGTATGGATAAATTTTTTTAAATTTTCTGTACTTTTCTATTATTTTATGTTTATGATATTCTAAGGTCTTTTATGAGACCCATTCGAGGTCAAGTACTCCATGTTACATCTAGGGTGGGTGTACCCCTAGGTCATGACAAATTGATTATCAGAGCACAAGGTTTAGAATGGTTCTATGATTGTTTCAAACCACCTCTAGTAGAGTCTTGTTCCTAAATGTGAAGTGTGCACATTTATGAATAGGAGGCTATTGGATGCTTAGGAAATCTCACTTCTTCATTCTCTAAGTCGTGTCATAGGGTTTAACTCTAAAAGGTCTCTCTCATGTTCCTTATCTGATGGTCTTTAGGATATGACTACTCAAAGGGCTTATACTACAAGGAGTGAGGGAGACAAGATTGATTGTGATGCCAATTATAGCTTTGTGATTACATAGACTTTGAAGTTGTCCTTAGTTTAAAAGGGTTGCATTATGGTTTTGGGCATTTGATGGTAGAACCCAACTTAGTCATGATCAGTTTTGGAGGTATGTAGGTAGATTTGATTTAAGTAATGACTAGAAGGGTTGAGTTAATAGACTTCTCTAAGAAGGATAAAAGGGTAATTCACCTTGGTTTAGAATCATTTTGGGTGATGGATGTAAAATCTTAAGTGATGACTTGTTCCGACTTTGGAGTTGAAAGAAATGAGGCTTAGAAAAGTTCGTATAGGCTTACTCCTAAGGGGGAGATTATATGCTTAGATAGCAAGGTTGTTGAGTGTTCTTGATATTAATGAGTTAGGTTTACTTGAAATTCTCACCTTGAGAGGTGTAGTAAGTTTTGGGAAGTTTAGTCCCTGTTTGTAGGCTTATGTGAGATCTTTAGTGGAGTTGATAAGGTTGTTTGTGAGCTAGAGTTGCTTAATGAGAACCTTTCTAATTTAGAAGTACCGGTAGAGGTCTTAGGCCGACAAGTTAAGAAATAGCAGAACAAGGAAGTTGTTCCATGAAATGGTATGGAGTGTCCTTTAGTGAGGGTTTTAGGTGAGGGTGCTACTTGGGAGGCCTAGGGCCAGTGAGAAGTCCTGATATCCTCATCCTTTTTCCTTGTATTCCTCCCTTAGCATTTAAGATCTTGAGATGATAAGTTCCTCGTGATTTGCTTTTATATGAAGTCATGTGTGATTTGTATGGTTCCATGATCTTCTTATGTTGTGCATGTTTATGAGAGCTTGTGATTTTAACCAAAATGAGTTTGCATTGTTTCACCTCATGTTGTAGTGCATTTGAGTTGAGTTGCATACATACTTCATGAGATGAATTAATGAGCATGCCTTAGATTGGAGTTGAAAGATTCTTCCTTGAGTAAATGCTTTTTGGGAGTAATTTGCATTTAGTCTCCATGAGTATATGTTGAGCATGTTTTAGTTAGGGTATGGTAGTTCCTCCTTGAAAATGAGTAAATATAGAATTTCATGCATTTTGGGTTGGTAGTTGTACTTCCTACTCCCTTGTGTTGCATTGAATGTCTTTAGCTTGGAATTGAAGTTTTCCTCCTTGGTTATGTGCATTTAGATGTGTTGGATGCATGATGGGCTGCTAGTCTAGAGTTTTTACTTTAAGAAGTGTTTAAAATCATCATTCGAGGATGAATGATCCCAAGGGGGAGATATTGTAATATCCCGAAAACTAGTAAGATAAACTAGAGAGTTCTAGAGCCTTGTGTTAGGATTTTAGAGTTTGGTAATAGGGTAAAAAATCGTAATAATGATTCCCGTACTTAGAATGAGGGTTTTAGGGTGATGGCGTCAAGGTACGACCCCCCAAGGACCACCCAAGGGGTCCTTGAGGAGGACCCCAAAACAGCCCAAAAGCTGTCAAAATCAATAGCCTCCCACGAAGGGCATCCACGAGCCGTGTGTGGACCCACGCCCCATGGGAAGTGGTCGTGGTTCAAGGCCTGAATTCACCTGCAACTTCCAGCTGATGATCACCACCTACGAGGGTGCAATACGGCCCGTAGACCCACCCACGGTCTGTGGGTCGTGGTCTCATGGGTTGGGCAAATTTTAAGTTAAATCATTTTAGTTGGGGGCTTAAGGGTTAAGTCATTAATTAGTTAGGGTTAAATTAGGTCGGTTAGTTAATTATTAAACCACCTATATTAGCCTAAAAGACACCTAAACTAAGTGAATTAATTCATTCTTCCAAGACCCCTCCAAATAATTCTCTCTCTAGAAGTGAAGATTAAGAAGAAGAAGAAGAAGAAGAGAAGGAAGTAGGGCATCTTTCTTCCATTTTTTACAACTTGTGTTAGGTCTTTGAATCAATGTATGTTAGCTTATTCATCTATGGGTTCTTCCACCAATAGAGCCCCCTAGATTTCTCCCTATTGTGAAGTCAAGAACCCAATTATAGCTAGGGTTTCTTCCTACATTGTGGGTAGTGTTTAAGTATGATTCCAATCTAGTGGATAATACTTAATTATGATTGATTTGGAATTGAATTATGATTTTATGATTAATTTATGAGATTTCCATGGTTAACCGTAGTCTACTTGATGAATTTGATATTTTGTCGGTTTATGCCATTAGAGGTTAAATTGAGGATTCATAGTTGATCTTCTAAAATAAATGTCATGTGTAGTAATTGTTCAATATTAGGAACCTATATGCATGAATTGAACTATACTTTATTATATATGATGGATCTTGACTTGTAAAGCTTGAAGTGGAACCTTTGTGATGAATTATAACTAGAATCACCTAGTAATGAAGAATGTGATTAGAATACCTTGAAATCTAGGTATAAATGTTGATGGTGAGGAGTAAAGCTTT
Source organism: Solanum lignicaule (assembly GCA_029582545.1). Lineage (NCBI taxonomy): Eukaryota > Viridiplantae > Streptophyta > Magnoliopsida > Solanales > Solanaceae > Solanum > Solanum lignicaule. The sequence continues at coordinate 6,578 of JAJOOF010015558.1, forward strand.
GAGGATAGGGCTTGTTGTCATGAATGCTAATCACTAGGGCCGGAGAGTAAAGCTAATATGATTAACTATAGATACTAAGGATTTGAGGGTAAAATCTATGTGAATAGAAGGCTAATGAATAGAATTGTGATGAAAGATCCTTATCTACCTAATTCACATTATGAATAATAGATTGTAGGAAGTGATAGACGAACTTGACTCATGATGATATCCATGTCTTATGTAGAATTATAGACATGATATTAGGCATAAATATGAACCTAATATAAAAGGGTTCTCATATAGTAATGGTTCTAGGGTTGAAGGGTTTTTCTCACCTTATTGAACCTAAGGCTATTGAGCCTTCATACCTCGGTCATGGATGGTGATAGTTTCTCACACATGGTCTAAAGAGGTATTTTAGTGAATTAGCATGGATTGGTTGTCAAGGACATCTTTCCATAAATTTGAGTCAAAGTAGAGACTTAATAGTTACCTTATGGGATTTAGGCCTAGCACTGAGTGGATATTGAAATGAGATGGAAGTTCCCACCTAGTTGAGTTTGGGCTTCCAACATGGGATCTCTCATCTAGAAGAGTCCGGATTTCCCAAAGTGAGTTTCATGAGATGGAAGACTTCACCTAGTGGAGTTTTGGGTTTTAGTAGCAATCTCTGTATCCCACAACTACATGCCCCATAGGAAAGTTAGCTAGTGGATCTAATTAAGCTAACAAACCGGTTCTACCTAAGGCAAGTGGACCAACCCTTGATAGTGTGGGCAACATCGTGAGAGATCATGTGATAGCTCATATGTTCTCATGTCGGTTAAGGCTATTTCCAAATTACAACAAGATTAGTAATGAACTAAGATTATGCTTAATGTAGCATCTCCTAGAGTTCAAACCTCATGGACTAAGATTATGCTTCAGAAAGCATCTCCTAGAGTCCAACATGATTAATGGTCTAAGATTATGCTTGAGAAAGCATCTCATAGAGTCTATCTTAACTAATGAACTAAGATCATGCTTGTGGGAGCATCTCCTAGAGTTCAAACTTGATTAACTAAGATGTACCTAGTATAGTATCATCTAGGATTCAAAACAGTGAGGAACTAAGATAGGGTTTGTGAAGAGACTCCTAGTGTTCCCATGCTTTCAAAAAAGGACCAGTCTCTAGTTAAGAAACATGAGTATGATGACCTAAAGAAGTACTTAGTATGAATGGTAGTATGGGATACCATTCATGCATTCAACAAGTATGACTTAAGGTTACCTAATGAGTGTTGTCTTACATGAGGTATGCTTTGATGGATTGTTGCTATAGTTGCCTTCCATGATAGGATTGACTAAAGGTGATAGTTACGTTGTCTATATGAAGTAAGCTAATAATGAGACCAAAGGAGGGAAAATATGACTATAATGACTCAAGGTTATGCTTAGTGTGAATGGTATTATGGGATGCATTTTATGCATTGCACAAGTGTGCTTCGAGGTTACTTGGGAGTATAGTACCCTTATAGTAGAAAAGCTTAACACTTGACCATGCATATATACTATGATTAAGATTACCAAAAAGGGATACTTATCTTGGGTAATATTATGGGATGATACGCATGCATTGCACAAGTATGGTTTTAGGTTACTTTAGAGTAGTTCTATTGTGGTATAGGTGACTAAAGAGTTGAATAATGCTTATATGATGCTTATATTTGAGATTTTACTTGTGATTATGATATTGTCTCTTATGCTTATATTTTATGTTGCATGAAGTATTTCATATGATTTTGGATTATGTCTAATATTGAATAACCTTTATCTTATGCTCTTATGGTGTTATGCTAGCTAACATATTTAGTACATTTTGTCCTAATGCATACCTTTCCTACATTCTAATCAAATGTAGGGTTTGGAGACTTGAGTTCTATTCTTGGAGATGGGTTTCTAAGGAGCAAGGAGTTGAAGATTTTTGTGAGTCATCATAGCATCAAGGACAAAACCCACTATTTCCTTTATGTCTTTTATTTTCATGTCATGAGACTATTGTATGGGCTGCATCCCAAAGATTTTAATTCAAGTTGAGTCTAGATGGTTTGAGACAAAGTGTAGAAAGACCCGCTTGCATTTTATAAAGACTTCGATTGTATGGATAAAAGTTTTAAAATTTTCCGTACTTTTCTATTATCTTATGTTCACGATATTCTAAGATCTTGTATGAGACCCCTTCGGGGTCAAGTATCCCATGATACATCTAGGGTGTACCATTGGGTCGTGACAGAATACATGTGTGTGTTTTTGGGACACTTATTTTCTTGTGAGGGCATGAATGCTAGGATTCATTGGTGAAGTTAATACATTCAAAAAAATGAGTGAAGGGAAGTTGTTAGAATACTAGTAAGTACGAGTCACTTCTTGAGTATTCTTGTTGTCACTTGATCATTCTTGGAACTCTTTGAGTTTTGAAGTTTGGTTTGATTCGAGGGAGTTGCTTGGATTGGTTATCACTTGTTTTCTTGATTGTTATTAGTACCAACCAAATCCATGACCATGATTCTTGTTTAAAACTGAGGAGTTTTGTGTTTAAATTGAGTGACTCTTGTGTTTTTGGATTATTTTTTTCCTGAGGAGAAGCAAAGTTTTTAGTTAGGGGTGTTGATGCGTGGTGGATTTGCACTAATTTGAGGGTTGTTTCATATGATTTTGTGGCACTCAAGTAGATAAAGAGGCTAATTATCATTTATATTTTGTTGTTTCATGTATTTTGATGTAGGGAATGAAAATAATGAACAAAAGTGGAGTAGAAGTTGAAAAGGAGCAAAACCTGACTGTGACACCTCAACCTTAGAAAGAGCTAATTTTAGAAAGAACTAATTTGATATTGGTGCAAGTTAGACTTCAGTTGTGAGTTTTAGGTCAACTTCAAACGGCCATGACTTTCAGTACAGAATGATTTAGGTGGCCCATAAGGTATCAAATGAAAAATCTTTAAGTTCTCTTTCAAACACCACTGAGTTTGCTAAATTTTGTGTTCGGATGAGGGAGATATGCTTGTTTGAGTTCAGCCTGTCCGATTAAGTAAATTCATCCGAGTTAAGGAGGGGTATTTTGGTCTTTTCCTTACTATATTAGCCTTAAACATTTTTTCACCGTTTTAGGGGTCTAAGCTTATTGGAATTAGTTTTATTCATTCCAAAGAGCTTAGGGTTTAGTGGAGTCAAGAGGAGAAAAGGAAGGAAAATCAAAATTCTTGTGAAGCTTTGAGGATTTACACAAATAATTTGATTCGTTCTAGGTATGTAAGTTTCCATACCGTTACGTTTGTTCAGCCACACGCCAATCATGAGTTTCTTCGATGAATTCCATCCATAAGATTGATTGTATTGAGTTTCTTGAAGTTTGTGCTTCGATCTTTAATATATGTTTTCGTTAAGTTCTTGAGATAAGGATCTTGTGTTTGAGTGTTGTTCTTGAGTAATTTTGTGTAAATTTCGTTGTAATTATGTTGGGTCTAAGAATATAAAAGAGTTTGAGGGAAATCGTTCAATTTTAGGGGAGTTAGAAATTAAATTGAATCAAGAAAATTCGTCAAATTTTTGGGCAGGGGCTTGGGGTGGCGCGCCACCATAGCGCAAGAACTACTGCCTTGTAATTTGGGGCATGGCGCGACAAGCTACTATGTGCGCCCCAAACACTGGTTAGTAGTTTTGGGTCTGGAACCCCGTGCCACTCAGTAAACCAAGGTCACCAAGTCCCCTACTCTTTCGTCTTTCTTTCCACGTATTTTCACTCGAGTCATACATATGTTCTCTACATGATATCCACATTTAAAATCTTCATTAATCCTTGAGAGATTATGTGTATCCAAGTCATAACTCTTCAATTCATAATTCAACTTCAAGATAGAGTTAAGAGTAACGTTCCAGGAAGTTATTTTGATGCATTTGAGAAGTCTTTTGCAAACTTTTAAAACTTGTTTAAAGACATGAGTATGAGGATGAACAGAGTTGAGTTTAATCTTTCAAAATGAATATATGGTAACAAAATATTCCTAAAAGTAAATACTTTTACATTTACAATGAGAGGAGACTTTGATTTCTAAAATAAGTTCACGAGGAGTTTTGAGCACTATCTCTTTTAAGAGAACCTTTTGAGTAATTATATCAAAGTTCGAGGATTAGGAAATGTTTTTAAACATATGATCATGAGCTATATTATTGAGAGTAGTATTAAGCACCGATATGGGGACGAGTTTAGAAAACTCAAAATCCTCATAAACCATGTATGACAACATGGGTAAAGTATCATACTTTTTAGATGATTCCTTATTTATTTTTAAGCATAGCTTAGTAGATTCACTTATTTGAGGATTTCCTATAGTCCGGCAAGGTATAGGATAGTTCTGGCAGCGTGGGCAAAATGAGTTATTATTGTATTTTAAATATATTTAGTTATTATCTACTATTTTAAAAGCTTTCTTTATAATACATCTTTATTAATGCTTTTTTATTGAACTGAGTTGAGTATTTCTGAGTTTGAGTATCCTTGAGTATCCTTTAGTTGAGTTGAAATGAGTTTAGATGAGGTGAGTATGTTCTTCCATTTTATCATCTCAAGCTTATGTTTGTGCCATAGAGTTCCCCTTGAATTCTCGTCCATTCCTTGTACTGATGACATTTGACGTGCACCTTTCATGATGCAAACACAAGTAACCATGGTCATCAAGAGGCGCTCCGCTGATACAACTTGTTGTTCCAGAGTTGCTTTGATGAGTCTCATTTCTTCAGAGAGTTCCACATTTACTTTCAGTCATATTAGGATGTTGTAGATCTTGTCCCGACTTCCATCATAGTTATTAGAGTCTTCATAGATAGACAACAGTAATTGAGAAGTCTTTTTCTCATTCCCTTGTTGATATTTTAAAGAGTGTGAGTTGAACACTTATGTTCTTTTGAGCCTACTTAGTAAACTATTTTATTTATGATATCGTATGAGTTGACCTTTTCTGAGATTTTTTTTTTCTGTGTCAGTCTTCCGCTGAAAGTTGAGTCAGGCCAAGGGTTCACTTGGGGCGAGCAATTGTTCTCGAGTGCCGACCACATCCTGGGTGTTGGTTTAAGGAGTGACCAACTTAGTATCACAACACAGAGTCCAAGAGTCCTAGGATGTCTATGAAGTCATGTCTATAGATTCCTAGTTATCGGTGTGAAGCGTGCCATATCTATAAATAGCAGGCTGTGACATTTAGGAAATATCTAACTTCCTTCATACTCTTTTGGTGTGATAGAGTTAAACTTTATGAAAGTTTCCTTATAATTCGTGCTTACACGTATCGTTCAGATCATGCCTCTATGAAAGGTTGTTTGAGGTCGTCCTTCTAGGTGGATTGTTGACCCCCAGGATCAAGTGGTTCCTAATGCACCAACAGTGGAACCCCAAGGAGAGGTAACTATGCTAAGTTCTGGAATGCTATCAGAATGTTGAGTCAAGTTGTAGCCAATCAAGCTGGTCAACAAGGAGTGGTTCGACAGGATGTGGCTGATATATCTATTATTCATGAGTTCTTAATGATGAATCCTCCGAAATTCACCGGTTCAAGTGTCAGTGAGGATCCGGAGAACTTTGTGGTGAAGTTGCAGAAAGTGTTTGAGGTGATGCATGTTGCAAATTGATGAGTTGGGGATTTTTATTCATTTAGTGCTTAATATGTAGAGATTTAATATCCTCAATGCCTATTTTATGCTTTAAACTGATGTTTTAATACTAATTTTCATTAATGAAGGCAAAAGAGCAAGGAAAGGACATTACCAGGCAAAAAGTGGTGAAAAAGATGAAAATTAGAAGACAAGAATGGCTGATTATCTCCAAGAACACTCGGCGAGTGGTTCTTCAGATCCCCAAAAAGTACAGCACGCCAGCCCTGGGAAGAAGCTAACTCGGTGATGGAAAATGATGTGTCAGCGAAGCGCCGACTGGATCGACGATGAAGATCCTGATCGCCTAAAGTCACAAAAGGTAAATGGTGAAGATTCAAGTCAAGAAGGCGATGGAAAGTGACATTTGGTGCATCGTCGGCGATGCTCGACTTATTCCGCCAAATGGTTCCATAGCCAAAAATTTGGGAATGTATAAATGGAATTTTTAAAAGAGAAAAGGAGTTTCCACACATTCTAACTTTGAGCTTTATTATCTAAAGCACTCTGAATATTGTTTTTAGTCTTTTTGAGTAGGAATTTAGGGTTGGTATTGATTTGGAACTGATTTTGAGCATTGTGAAGACTTGCAATCTGTTACCCAAACTGATGGAGAACATAGTTGGTAACATTTCCTTGGTTTTTATTATGTTTGGCTAAAACCCTCATTCTAGGGGGTGCGATAATGTGATTAATTGTTTCAATTAGTTTATGGGTGTTAGTATTTACTGATTTAATTGTTGATTTGTAGTGGGTTCAATCAATAGTTGAGTTTTAATTGATTAATTGTAGTTGCAAATGCAGTTCTAGTTTAGTATTCTAGGCTTGCTTAGGAATATATTTTAGAATTAAAGTTATCAATTGATGATTGTAGTGATTGGGTTATTGTGAATTATCTTGAGAAAGTGGGTCTGAATTTGATCCTACCAATCTAGCACGAGAGATTAAATTAATGGAGGTTTTGGGTATTTCATATTTGTTGGACTTGTCGGGTTCTGGGAGAAATCGATTGATTCGTAATAGTTGATTGAGAAATAGTTGTTACACCTAAAGTCTAGCCTACCCACTAAGATTCAATAGTTTTATGTATATAATAATCACCCTTACATCGAAATCAATTGATTCGTAATACTTGATTACTCCCCTATTTTCATAGTTGTTAATGGCTCACTCTAATCCCCCCAATTAACACTAGTTGTCAAACCCTTGCAATTTACTTTAATTATTTCGAAAATATCTACTCCTACAATCTATTAGAACACTTCTTTAACGTTTTAATTGAATTCTCTACCATATCACTCCCTGTGGGATCAACCCTAACTCTTTGTTGGGTTTATACTTGATTGCGACCACCTAAACTTAGAATTGGATGAAGTATAGTTGAGCATTATCACAGATGTTGAGCCTGTGGAACTAGTTGCATACTAACTCAAGGGTGTTTCTAGATTCTGGTACGACCAATGGAAGAAGAGTAGAGCTGAAGGGGGACCAATTATGAGTTGGGCTGTGTTCGAAGAGGCCTATTTGGGCGTTTCTTTCCCCGTGAACTTAGAGAGTTAAAGGTAATAGAATTCCTCACTCTTAAGAAGGAATACATGAGTGTTCATGAGTACAGCCACAAGTTCTCTCAACTGTCCCTTATGCACTGGAGATGGTTGTTGATATGAGGAGCAGTATGAGTTGTGTCTGGGTTGTCTCGTCTGCCAAGAAAAGAGGGTAAGGCTGCGATCTCGATATGGGACATGGACATAGTGAGGCTTATGGTCCATGTGCAGTAGGTTGAGGAAGACAAGTTAAGAGATAGGGAAAAGTTCTGTAGCTAGAATGTTAAGACTACATGAAATGAGTCTGAGCATCACAAGAGCAATGCGAACCGGTCATCTTTTCAACAAAAGCCAACTGGACCTGCTCCATCATCTGCTAGTGCACCTGCACCAAAGAACAGAGGTGAGTTAGGAATCAGAATTCGCAAAACTTCATAGCTAGAACTGTTCAGTCTCAAGGTAGTTTGGCACAAGGGGCCAATTGGACTTCTGCATGTGCTAAGTGTGGTAGGAACCACCCAATAGTATGTCGAGATGACTCCACTGGTTATTTCAACTGTGGTCAAACAAGTCACTTCACAAGAGACTACCCTAAGAATAGGCAAGGTAATGGTAATGGGGAAATAGATCCCAATCTTCTTCAGCGGTTCTGACTGACATAGCTGCTAGAGGAGCTACTTCAGGGACAGCGGTTCTGACTGACATGTGCGAGTCTATTTATTGTGATTCAATATATTGCTATAAATTTTGATATTCATCCCGAGCAACTTCTTGAGCCCTTCCCTGTTTCCACACATGTTGGTGACTCAATCTAGTTGAGAGTGTTTATGGTGGTTGTATCATTTTTATCAATCACAAGGATGCCATGGTTGACTTAACCAAGTTAGATATGGTAGAGTTTGATGTTATTATAGGTATGGATTGGCTTCATGTTTGTTATGCCTCAATTGATTGTAGAGCTCGAGTAGTTAAGTTCCAGTTTCCCAATGAGCTTGTTATAGATTGGAAGAGTAGTTCAGTAGTGCCTAAGGGTCATTTTATTTCATACATTATGGCTAGAAAGTTACTTTCCAAGGGGTGTATCTATCACTTTGTATGAGTTAATGAATCTAGTGTTGGCATACCTCTGATTCAGTCAGTTCCAGTTCTGAGTGAATTTCCATAAGTCTTTCTAGATGATCTTCATGGAGTCCCTCCTAAGATTGAATTAGACTTCAATATAGATATCCTTCCTGACACTCGACCTATTTCTATTCCACCTTATAGAATGGCCACTAAGTTAAAAGAGTTTAAAAAGCATTTGCAAGACTGCCCTAAGAACAGGCAGGGTAATAGTAATGGGGAAATAGAGCCAAATCTTCTTCAACGGCTCTGACAGACAGAGCTGCACCTAGAGGAGCTACTTCAGGGACAGGCAGAGGAGCAAACCATGTATGTTATTACCAGTCGCCAAGAGCAAGAGAATTAACATGATGTTGTCACTAGTATGATCTTCCTGGAGTCCTTCATAAGATTGAAATAGACTTCGGTATAGATATCCTTCCTGATACTCGACCTATTTCTATTCCGCCTTACAGAATGTCTCCCACTAAGTTAAAAGAGTTTAAAGAGCATTTGCAAGACCTTTATGATAAAGTTTTTATTCGACCAAGTGTTTTACTTTGAGGCGCTTCGGTCTTATTATTGAGGAAGAAAGACGGTTCTCTTAGGATGTGTATTGACTACCACCAATTGAACAAGGTTACCATAAAGAATAAGTATCCCCTTCCAAGAATTGATGATCTTTTCTATCAACTTCATGGTACCACTTGGTTTTCTAAGATAGACTTCAGATCGAGCTATCATCAGTTGAGAGTAAGAGATAATGATATTCCAAAGACAACTTTCAGGACCCCTATGATTATTATGAGTTTATTGTCATTTCCTTTGGTTTGACTAATGCTCCTGCAACGTTCATGGAACTTATGAACAAAGTGTGTAGGCCTTATCTTGATATGTTTGTTATCATGTTCATTGATGACATTATGCTTTATTCGAGAAATGAGGACGATCATGCTAGTCACCAAAGAGTACTTCTCCAAACTCTCAGAGATAGAAAGTTGTATGCCAAATTTTCCGAGTGTGATTTTTGGCTTGAGTCCGTGGAATTTCCGTGGAATTATTTGGCCACATTATTTCTAGTGATAGGATTCGAGTTGACACTCAGAAGATTGAGGCAGTGCAGAACTGGCCTAGAACCACATCTCCAACTGATATTTGGAGTTTCTTAGGATTGGCTGGTTGTAATAGAAGTTTCGTCGAGGGGTTCTCATCTATTTCATCCCCTTTGACAAAGTTGACTCAGAAAACAACAAAGTTTCAATGGTCTGAAGCTTGTGAGAAATGCTTTCTGAAATTGAAAACGCAGTTGACTACTGCCCTAGTGTTGACCTTACCAGAGGGTACACAAGGCTTTGTTGTGTACTGTGATGCGTCAAGAATTGGACTGGGTTGTGTATTGATGCAGAATGGTAAAGTTATAGCTCATGCCTCCAAACAGCTTAACATTCACGAGAAGAGTTACCTAACCAGTGATCTAGAGTTTGTTGTTGTAGTGTTTGCTTTGAACATACGGTGTCACTACCTCAATGGTGTTTATGTTGATGTGTTCACCGACACAAGACTCTTCAATATGTATTCTATCAAAAAGAGCATAATCTCAGGCAGAGGAGGTGGTTGGACTTAATGAAGGATCATGACATGAGTAACCTCTATCACCCGAGTAAGGCTAATGTGGTTGTTGATGCCTTGAGCAGGTTGTCTATGGGCATTACTTCCCATGCTGATGAAGGCAAGAAAGATTTATCCAAAGATGTGCACACACTTGCACTATTAGGAGTCCAGTTAATGGATTCCAAAGAAAGAGGAGTAGTGGTGATGAATGGGGCTGAATCATCATTAATGTGCCAAGTGAAAGAGAAACAAAGCCAAGACCCTATTTTTCTTGAATTGAAGACAAATGTTCATAAGTAGAAAGTGATGGCTTTTGAACAAGGGGGATATGGTGTTTTGATGTATCAAGGAAGATTATGTGTGTCAAAGGTGGATGAACTCTAAGATAGGATCATGGAGGAATCTTATAGCTCCAGATACTCTATCCATCCTAGCTCCACAAAGATGTATCATTACTTGAGAGACATCTATTGGTATAGTAGTATGAAGAGGTGTATGGTAGAGTTCATTGCTAAGTGCCCGAGTTGCCAACAAGTCAAGGTAGAGCACAAGAGACCCGGTGGTATGGCTCAGAACATAGATCTTCCAGAACGGAAGTGGGAAATGATCAATATGGATTTTATTACTGGTTTACCGCGGTCTCGTAGGCAACACGATTCATTTGAGAAATTGTAGATTGAATGAATAAATCAGCCCACTTTTTGCCGGTAGAGACTACCTCTTTACCAAAGATTATGCGAGATTATATATTCAAGAAGTAGTTAGACTTCATGGAGTTTCGGTGTCCATTATTTTCGATAGAGGTGCGCAATTCACTGCACAATTTTGGAAGTCTTTCCAGAAGGTTTTGGGTTCGAAGGTAAATTTGAATAGTGCTTTCCTTCCTCAGATTAATGGTCAAGCAGAGTGCACAATTTAGACTTTAAAGGATATGCTGAGAGCATGTGTGATCTATTTCAAGGGTAATTGGGATGATCACTTACATCTCATTGAGTTTTCTTACAACAATTGTCATCACTCTAACATCCAGATGACTCCTTATGAGGCTCTTTATAGGAGAAGATGTAGATCTCCTATTGGATGGTTTGAAGTTGGTGAAGCTCGGTTGATAGGACCAGACTTAGTTCATCAAGCTATGGAGAGGGGTAAAATGATTCAAGAAAGGTTGAAAACAATGCTAAGTTGTCAAAAGTCCTATACAGATGTTAGGAAAAGAGACTTGGAGTCTGAGATGGATGATTGGGTTTACTTGAAGGTGTCACCCATGAAGGGTGTTATGAGATTTGGTAAGAACGGAAAGCTCAGTCCCCGCTATATTGGACCCTACAGGATATCCAAGAGGATCGACAATGTAGCTTATGAGTTGGAGCTACAACCACAGTTAGCAGCAGTTTATCCAGTGTTTCACATTTCTATGTTGAAGAAGTGTTTGGGCAACCCTTCACTTATTATACCTACTAAGGATATTGGTATTAAGGACATCCTATCATATGAGGAAGTACCTGTTCAGATTCAGGATAGTCAGGTTCGCAAGTTGAGAAGCAAGGAGGTGGCATCAGTCAAGGTCTAAGGGGATATGATGAAGAGATAGCCACATTTCTTTCCTTCCGGAGAAATTCTAGACCGAGGTAATGACTTTTTGTAAAACTTACTTTAAATTTATATGCCTTGTTGTCTTAAATTGCATGTTGGGTGTTTGAGCTAGGTGTTAGATGTTTCCACCCTTAATTCTACTTACAGAAATTTCATTCGAGGACGAATGTTCCCAAGGGGGAGATATTGTAACACCTCGTTCTTGGAAAGAGCTAATTTGAAATTTGTGCAAGTAAGACCGGATGAGTGAGGTGGCCCATAAGGTATCAAATGAAAGATATTCAAATCATCTTTTCAACGCTGTAGAGTTTGCTAAATTCTAAGTTCAAATAAGAGAGATATGCTCGTTTGAGTTCATCTTGTCTTATTAAGGAAGTTCATCTGAATTAAGGACGGTTACTTTGGTGTTTTTCCTCACCCCAATAGGCTTAAACATTTTTTCACCCTTTAGAGGTCTAAACTTACTAGAATCAGTTTTAGTCATTCCAAAAGAGCTTATGGTTTTGTGGAGAGGAGTTCAAGAGGAGAAAACGAAGAACGATCAAGATTCTTGCGAAGCTTTGAGGATTTCCGCCAAGAATTTGATTATTTCAAGGTATTTAAGTTTTTATAGTGTTGGTTTTGTTGAATAACACTCTAATCATGAGTTTCTTTACGAATTTCATTCATCAGATTCAGTGTATTGAGTTTCTTCAAGTTTGTGCTTCATTCTTTAATATGAGTTTTCATTCAGTTCTTGAGATGAGAATCTTGTGTTTGAGTATTGTTCTTCAGTAATTTTGAGTGGATTTCATTATAATTATGTTGGGTCTAATAATCTAAAAGAGTTTGAGGGAAATCGTGTTATTCTAGGGGAGTTAGACATAAAATTGAAGCAAGAAAATTCATCGAAATTCTAGGCTGCGGATTGGGGAAGGTGCGCCACCATAGCGCTAGAATTACTGTCGAGTAGTTTAGGGCCTCGCACGGCGCGCATTTTAGTGCTTCCCAAACACTGTTCAGTAGTTTTGGGGCTAGCGCTCTGCGCCACACAGTGTGCCAAGGTCACCAGGTCCCATACTCTTCCGTCTTTCTTTCCACTTGTGTTCCCTTGAGTTATACCTATGTTCTCTACTGGATATCAACATTTAAAATATTCATTAATCCTTCACAGATCATGCATATCCAAGTCATAACTCTTGAATTCATAATTCAAATTCAAGATAGAGTTAAAAGTAATGTTCGAGGAAGTTCTTTTGAGTCATTTGAGAAGTCTTATACAAACTTTTAAAACTTATTTAAAGACTTGAGTATGAGGATAAAGAGAGTTGAGTTTCATTTTTCAAAATGAGTATATGTGAACTAAGTATTCCCAAGAGTAAATACTTTTACATTTACAATGAGAGGAAACTTTGATTTAAAAAATGAGTTCATAAGGAGTTTTGTGCACTATCTCTTTTAAGAGAACCTTTTGAGTAATAATGATCTCAAAGTTTTGAAGATAAAGAAATGTTTTTAAACATATGATCATGAGATATATTAGTGAGAGTAGTATTGAACACTGATTTGGGGACGAGTTCAGACAACTCATAGTCCTCATAAACCATGTATGCCAACATGGGTAAAGGGTCAAACTTTTTAGATGATTTCTTATAGCCTTTTAAGCATAGTTTATTGGATCTACTTAGTTCAGGATGTCCTATACTCCAACAAGGTATAGGACAGTTCTGGCAACATGGGCTAGATGTTGTATCATCACATAGCTCATATTGATGGTTGTCAGTTAGATAATCACTCAAACAATAGTAAAAGAGTTATTTTTGTATTTTAAATACATTAAGTTACTATCTAATGTCTTAAAATATTTATTTATAATGCATCTATATTGTTGCTTTTATATTGAACTGAGTTGAGTATTTCTGAGTTTGAGTATCTTTTAGTGTCTCTGAGTATCCTTGAGTATCCTTAGGTTGAGTTGAGTTGAATTGAGATGAGGTTTAATATGTTCTTCCTTTTCATCCATTCAAGCTTATATCTATGTTTTAGAGTTCCCCTTCCATGCTTGTACATTTCATGTACCGACATCATTTGGCCTGCATGTTTTGTGATAAAGACAATGGTAACCAGGGTTATCAACAGGCACTCTGTTGATACCACTTGCAGTTCCAGAGTTTCTTTGGTGAGCCTCCTTTCTTTGGAGGGTTCCACATTTACTTTCAATTATATTAGGATGTCGTGGATCTTGACCCGACTTCCATCATAGTCATTAGAGATTTCGTAGATAGACAATAGTAGTTGAGGAGTCTTTTTCTCATTCCCTTGTTGATGTTTTAAAGACTGTGAGTTGACACTTATGTTCATTTGAGTATATAAAGTAAACTATTTTAATGCCGATATCTTATGACTTGAGCTTTTTTGAGATTTATGTTGTTAAGTAAGTCTTCCACTGATAATTGAGCTAGTCCAATGGTTCGCTTGGGACCAACAATGGTTCTCGAGTGTCGGTTGTCGGCCACGTTCAGGAAAGCTCGGGCCGTGACACTTCAAGACAACAAGCCCTAGGTCTGGCCTATGCGAAGTACTATTCGCTTAAGGGAACAAGTCAACAAAATCAATAGGTCGCTTAAGCGACTAAGCGGTGTACGCTTCTCCGAACTCATTTAAAAAGGCATAGGTCACTTAAGAGAAATGATGGTCCCTTTTGCAATGCCCGCCTTTCAAATAAGGAAAGAATGGGAATTTCTCAAACATTGGACCCAAATTCAGAAAATAGGGTTAGAGTGGAGCATTATTGATCATCCAAGGATTCTTAAAGGTCTCACAGTGTTCTTTATTTAGGGGTTGAGACAGTGACGACAAGTTTCCTCACATTTCATTTGTGGCTTTGGAGATTGTGTGCTATATTAGTAAATATATTTTACCTTCTTTATTTCCTTGTTCTTAAATGCTAGAAATGTAGGTGTAATTACTTGTATGACATTTGTGCTTTTGTGCTAGAAATAGACAAAGCAATTTGGGTTTTTCAATTATTGCTCTCTTGTTTTTGTAATTCCTTGTTTACTTGTTTGATTTCATGAATAGGTTCAATCTAGTTTTATGTTTGAATTTATGGGTTGAGAGTGCACGCTCAACCTTAGCTTCCAATCTTTGTGAGTTGCTTGAAAATAAAATCCATGAAGTGGAGAATTAGATTGATAATTACATTTTAACTTTGAATCTTGAATTTCAAACTGAAAGGAGAATTTTTAGGGTTTCATTGTTGAAGGGAAGACTTCCTCGAAAGAATGATCAAAGTTAAGGTAGTAAGTCTTTTGTATTGATGTGATTGATACCGAAAGATAATATCACAATATAACCCTTTGTGACCGAAATGATATTAGGGTTGAATTAAAAAGACTTAGCCTATTTATTAGTGATTGATCTTGGATTGAATTGCAATGGATCGTTGAATGTTCATTCAATCTCAAATTATCCCAATTCACTTACATCCCTTGATTGATATCGTCTTTGCCCCCATTAGAAATGTACTTTTAAAAATCGTCTTCTATTTGATAATTTTTGTAACTTGTATGCTTAGATGCAAACTAGTATCTATTTAGTCTTTATCTTTTCAATCACCGAAGAGTTATTCTCCATTGGATTCCACCCCGATTCTTCGTTGGGTATTTTTATTGACGACGACCTCTGCTCCTTTTAATAAGTTTTAACAAGGACATTTGAGCGTTATCAATAGGTATTAAATTCAAAGGAATAAACCCAAATTCCTGAAGAAATACTTGTTAGAGGAACTTACAGTTTGGACCTATGACCCATTGAAATTCCTACGGACCGTAATGATCAACCGTACGTCGAGTTATACGGGCCTTAAATTAGCACACTTCCTACAACACCATTCTATGGATTGTCGAAATTCCTATGGTCCATAAACCGCAACTTTAACCCAAAATTTTAACTTAGTCTTGATTACCCGTACAGAACCCATCTACGATTCGTCCAAATTCCTATGACTCGTCCTATTCATTCGTAGATCAAACATCATAAACTTGTAATTTCAAAAACTCAACTTCAGATCTACGGTTCTCTTCCCACGTTCCATAGGACTTCCTTCAATCCATTGGTTTGTCTTTGTAACACCTCGGAATCTAGTAGGCTAAGTTGGGGCTAAATTAGAGGACGAGAGCCAAGCCAAGGAAGGAAGCTTCGGAAGCATTCACCAAGTATAGCCTCACCTTTCGTGGCCACCATGACGCCACTTGGTAGTGGACACAGGCCATGGTGATGCTCGTTGTAGGAAAGGCAAAACTTCCCCCAAAACAAGAGCCTTCCCACGAGCCACTAGACGGCTCGTGAAGACAACCACGGGCAGTGGGAGGTGTTGTGGTCTTAACTTAGTTTTAGGGGGGAAAGGGGGTGGCAACCTAGCCACTGGTTAAGGGACCACGGGAACCACTACAGGTTGTGGTGCCCCTCGTGGCAGTGAGTCGTCAGTTGTCAATTCAGGGGTTTTTAGGTCTTTTCTAGTTTTAGTTAAATCAAAGCTATGTCATGTTTCCAAAGCCTAGGACCCCTATGTAAGTGATTCTAACCCCAAAACTCTCCCATTCAATTCATTATTTCCAAAACCCAAAAAAAATCAAAGTTCGTCCTCTGCAAAATATTTCTCTCTATAGAAACTTGAAGAAAAAGAAGAAGAAAGGATCCAAGCTAGGTGAAGGTGAACCCTCAATTTATCCATTGAAGATAAGCATTGGGAATTGAGATGTGATAGTTTTCATCCATGGATTCCTTACATTCATGGAGTTCCCAAATTCCTCAATTTCAAAGTTAGAATTCGCCAAATTGAGTTAGGGTTTTCTTCAATCGTCATGGGTTTTCTTCAATGTTGATTTAAATGATTGAATTATGATATTTTATGCATGAATTGATGAAATACTATGATTTTTATGATGATTTTCCCATGAACCCACGTAACCCCCATGTTTTAAAGTTATGAATCATATGATGTGGGATTTTTATTGTAAAGGAAGAGTTTTATGAAATTAAGCATGTATTACTAGTTTTACAGAAAGTTATGATGAAATATACATAACCCATGTTTCTAAGTATTGATGATTGAAAATGGGTTTTGAACCTCAAAAGGTAAATTATGGACGTATGCATTTTCTTATGAAATCTATGTAATTGTTTTAAGGATGCTTTGAGAGTAAAGTATCAATAATGATGATCATGATGTGTTATTAAAAGGATTTTCTCATGTACACATAAGATTAAGGTGTGAAAGGTTTTCTCACATAATAAGGGTTCTTAAGTTGAAAGGCTTTCTCACATAATAGGGATTCTTAGGTTGAAAGGCTTTCTCACCTAATTGAATAAAAAAGTAAGAGCCATCCTAATGAAACTAGCTTGGATTGGTTATCCTACGATACATTTCCATGTAGGATGACTTAGCTTGGATTGATAATATGACGTGTCTTTCTATGGATAATAAGGTCATGTAAGAAATGACTATTCCGTGGGATTTATACTTAGCACCGAGAGGATATTGATATGGAAGCTTTCACCTTAGTAGAGGCTGGGTTTCTAGAAGCATTCTCATTATCTCTTACCTATGTGCGTGATGTTTTTGTAATCAACGACAGGTCTTACAGTTCGGGTGTCTACGATCGTGCAATAGTATAATAACCCAACCAAGGGTTGGGATCGTCCCAAGGGAGTGGTTTTGAGAATTTATAGAAAAATAAAATTTCATTCCAGCTAGTCATAGCTAAAGAAGTTAATGAGTAAAAACATAGTAAACTAAGGGGGTCACAAGAAAGTGTCAAATATCAAATTGGAGGTTTTAACACAAGTAAGCAAAAATAGTAAAAATAACAAAGTAAATCTAACAATGAGAGGGGGATTCTTGGGATGTGACCGGAATATGGGTTAATCTAAAGTATTGGGTACATGCTTTCAATAGAAAATTTATAGAGTAATAGTGACTAAGCTAAGCTTTATTTGTAAACAAGTTCTCTCTCGAGCAACTAACACCGTTTCAAATGGGTTCCTCTCGGACACCTACTTGCCGCATGAAGACCATCCTACGCCTTACCCCACTCACTATCTCAAGCTGAGTGTTAGGATATGGGACTAGGGCTCACCCTCTCGGGCTGAGCCTCATGTCGACCCACTCCTTAGGCCATCAATCTAGTGGTCTTGGTTTCACTACTTCTCTCTCAAACAAGCCGAAAACACATGAGTGAACTTGTATTTGCAACTACAAATCCATTAGATTCAAGCATAACTACTATATGAAATCACCATTAAACTACATTTAAACTATTAGAAAGCAAGACCCAATAATTATCTTAACCCATATTCGCTAAATCACACCCCAAAAATTGGGGTTTTTAGCCACACATCAAGAGATAGAAATTTATACCTATATGAGCTTGAATTTAAATGGGTATGAAGATATAAGTCTTGTTACAGGCCAAGAATGAAAAATCCAAAAGACCCAAGTCCAAATCTTTGGAGATGAAACTCTCTTCTTCTTCAAATTTTCAAAACCCTCTCAAACTCAAAGCAAAAATAAAAAAGTACTATTCTATATGAAAATTATAATAATTGTTTTACACTCAAAATCCCTTTTTAAGCTAAAACTCTCAACGAGTATTTATAGTTTTCAAAAATCTGCGCTTAAGCGGATCATTCGGTGACATTAGTCGAAATGGCCGATCAACTCGGAGATTCGCCCCTTGATGTAGTTCATCGCCGTCTTGCACCATCCTTCAGCATCGTCGTGCTCTGGGTCATTGGGCGACATAGTACTGCCTCACAGAACATCTCGGCGATGCGCCGACTACTCTCTTTTTTCACCGACTTGATCCTTTCCTTCAGGGCTCAGCACACTGGAACAAAAGGCGAAGTGAGACCCTTCGGCGACTCGCCAAGTGGACTCGACGATCCTCAGGCCTTCATTTTCTTCGTTTTTTTCAGCCTTTTTGTTCCTTTTTGCGAAGTAGTGTCCATTCTTTCCTTCAAAGTTCAAATACCTAAAACTTATGTGTTTTTATCAAATATTGAGATAAAATAAGCATTTGAGAATACAATTTCTATTAAAATAAAGCCCTAAATGAGTCCAATTTTTGGACTCATCAGTGCCCCCATAAGATGATTTTCTCAAGATACATTAGCTAATGTATCCACTTAAGCTAAAAGTTCATGGTTATACATTGGCAAGTAGGACAACCATTTTCGGTGTGTGAGACACTGGGGGAACATGTTATAGCTCACATGGTCTCTATGTAGATTAAGGCTAATTCCCACATTAATAATGAACTAAGGTTACTTTAAGAAGTATAGCACATGAGTTCGAAGGTTTTTAAAGAAGATGTTAGCTTACATTTACCTTGGTTTTATGACTTATGTTTCTAACTCTCTTTTATCATGTTTTAGCTTGGTCAATTGCGTGTCATAAAATGAAACGTTATTTTTAGCATGTTTTAAATGTTTAATGCATAGCTATCATAGTTGGTACATTGTTTTTTACAAACACATACTCTTGCCTATATTTCCCAAATATAGGGTCCGACAGCAAGGGTCATCATTTTCGTGGCTAGAGGTTTCCTTGAGGCTTTTCCGAGCTTTGGTGATTCCTCATGCTTCGAGGACGGACTTTCATTGTTTTAATTCCTTTTATTGTATTTCACTTTTGTACATTATGTATGGGCTAGGCCTAATTTAATTCTATTGTATTAGACTATTGTTTTACTCTTATTGTTATATTTCTTATGTTATGAGAGCTAAGTGGCTTGTATGGAGTCGTGTAAGGTTCTATACACCATGTACATCCAGGGGTTACCTCTGGGTCATGACAAATTTGTTAATCAAAGCACAAGGTTTATAATGGTCCTAGGATTTCTCATAAGCCAGGTCTAGTAGATTCTTGTTCTTAAGTATGAAGCACGCCACATTAATGAATGAGAGGCTACAAGATGACTAGGAAACTTCACTTCTGTCATTACTCTTAAGTCGTGCATTAGAGTTTAACTCTATAAGGTCTCTCTAGTAATCCTTACCCTATTTTCTTCAGGAGATGACTAACCGAAGAGCTCATGCTAGAAGGAACATGAGGGAGACTGAGGAAAAAGAAGCTCCTCCCCAAGCTCCTCAAGTTTTGGACTTAGACTATTGTTTTACTCTTATTGTTCAATTTCTTATGTTATGAAAGCTAAGTGATTTTATGGAATCCTTAGGGGTTCTATACGCCATGTTACATCTAGGGGGTAGCCCTGGGTGTGACAGTCTCGTAGACCACCAGATCAGTGCAAAAATTGTACTTTTCCTTTACTTTTAAACTTTTCAAATTCTTGAGGTGTTACAATAGCAATTCTTGTAACATGTAGCATGTATTTCTGATACTTATTATAGAGAGAGGTGAAGCCATGTGACTAAAGTACAAGGAAGATAAAAAAATCTTTTATTTTGTAGAGTAACCATTTAAGTAGAGTTATTTACAATATTAATGATAGCTGGAAGAAAATAAGATATATGTATATACGTTACAATTCTCCTTAAGATATGTTCGCTCCTTAACTTGGTAAAGAGTAACGCTTCGCTACTCTTCTCGTTATTTATAACTATTTGCAGCAAATTCTGAAATGCCAAATTGTTGGGCATATATACCCAATAATCATTAATTGTGTATATATTACACCACATAGTTCTTTATAAATTAGGAGTTAATGTACTCGCTTAAAATAATAAATTTAAATCATATTTCGAGAAGTTAAATCCTCCCCAACTTATGATGATTTGGTTAATTTTCAAAATTTTATAAAATTTCAGCAGAGTTTCCTTTGTAAATAGGCTTATCGGGACCTTTTAGCTAACCATAATATATATACATACCCATCACAGAGCATCACTACAAATACAACACCTAAACTATCATAAACAAGGCCCCGTTTTTCCTTATACTTGCAAAAAAGGTAAAACAAATTTTGAAGCTTACCTTATACGCTACATCTTGAAGCTACATCCAATTAAGAGTCTAAAATCATATAAATACAACATTTACCTAAATATATCAAGAAAAAGATTGGGAATTCTATTCATCATATCCATGAAGTCTGATGGGATATTTTTTTTAGCCCAAATGACATTACAAGGAAATCGAAATGTCCATATATGTTCCGTAAGTTGTGTTGGGAATGTCTAGTTCAGGAATCCTTAGCTGGTGATAACCGAAACTTATATCAATCTTTGAAAAACTTCTAGCTCCCTATCGCTTACCAAACAAATCGTCTATTCAAGGAAGATGATATGTTTTCTTTATTGACGCTTTATTTAGTTGGATGTAATGTGTACAGATCCCAATATACCATTTTCTTACTTACAAACAGCACTAGTGCACCCCACGACGATAAATTGGGTCGTAAAAAGCTTTTATTTAGTAATACTTTCGACTCCTCTTTTAATTTAGCTCCTTCAACTCACCACATGCAATTCTATAAGGTGGAATTGATATTTGTTGAGTACCGAGATCTACATGATCGATATAAAAATCAATTTGCCCGAGATACGCAAAAATCATTAATTTGGTAGTGTACCATGTAACCCTTTATAGCTTAAGAGTTATATAATTGCTTAAAAGTAATAAACTTATTCGCACTCGGAGATGCTACAATAATGTTCTTCATTTCTAGAGGTGTAAGTTGATGCCCAATAATGAACACATGTTTATAGAATATTGGTTTGTTACAATTTATAAATGTATGATGCTATTGTAAGAAAAAATTTAACTGACTTTGGATATGACCCTATATAGAAAGGTGTGAAGATCGAAAACAGGGTAGAAGGGTTAGTAGATGGCCGAGTAGGGAGTTCATCTCATCTGCTAATTTTCGCTTGATTAGAACTATTATTATTTTTTATATGAGTAGTATATTTTTACTTCATTTTATTAATTGTTATATTTTGCTTCATTGATCTTTTATAGTTGCCCTCTTTAATTTTTCATTTGCTTTATTATTGCTATTTTATTATCATATTATTCTTGCAATTACGTTTTGGTAATTGTTCTTATGAGTTAATATTTTGTTAGAAACGGTCTCTCTACCTCAGAGAGCTAGGGATAAAAGTTGTATAGCATATGCTCCCTAAATCACATTTGTACAAATACACTAAATATATTGTCATTGATGTTACACTCAAAAGATCTACATACCATTGTTGTACCATTAAAAAAGTCATTTAATATATTTGTTAATAGTTCTTAATTGTACTATGATGCTTTTTAGTTTAACCAGCCTATATATGTAAAAAGAAAATCATTAATTTTTACGTTTATCTATTGTATAAATCCACAAAAACTCACTTATTTACGGTATGAGAAACATGATAACTGATAATAAACCTCTATGGTAGGATATCATTTGTTGCTAGAGTCTAACTTTGATTGTTTCAATTTGTTTATCTTGTTTTGCTTTTAAGTTTATATAAAAGAAGAAGGTCTCTTTGCTTTTTTAGCAACTCTTTAATATCTACTTCTCACATAATATTTTTAAGTCCCCAAGATTAAATTTTTTATATATTTATGTATGCACATATCTTTAATTTAAAATCACAAGATATACTTTTTTTTAAAATTTTTTATATATTTATGTATGCACATATCTTTAATTTAAAATGCACATATATTTATGCATTTGTACTGTTTACTTGAGTCGTTACCCCTTAGGTGTTTAAAGTGTCATTCGAGGACGAATGTTCCTAAGTGGGGGATAATGTAACGACCCTAAAAACGAACTAGTGAAACTAGAGCCTCACATGTGAGTT
>JAJOOF010015559.1:0-38283 GCA_029582545.1 Solanum lignicaule
CTTATTGCTCATGGTCATTTAATTGCTTCTGCGACCAAGGATGTGTAATGATACGCTATGAGGCTTGTTTGGGGTTCCTTCGGGTTCCCCATTCGCCGGTCACGTCTAGGCCCTAGGCTTGGGTCGTGACAGTTCTTTATTGCTATTAAGATCCCTAAATTGAGTTGTTGATGTTTGCGTAATCAAGACACACCTTCCGATGCAAGTATCTACAATCATACAATAGTTTAGTAACCCAACCAAGGGTTGGGGTCGAGTCCCAAGGGAGTGGGCGTGAAAATTAGTGGTTAAGTGCGAAAGTGCTAAATCTAACCGTAGCTAAAGACTTTGGCGAATGAAAACATAACAAATTTAAAAAGGGTGACGCAAGTGTCAAGTATCAAATTGAGGGTTTTGCCACAAGTAAGTAAAAACAACAAAATTAACAAAGAGATCTAATAAATGAAAGGGGGATTCTTGGGATGTGAATGGAATACGTGATAGACTAAATCATTGGGTACATGCTTTTGATAGAGAATTCCTAGAGTAATTATGACTAGGCTAGACTTTAAGGGGAATAAGCTCTCTCTCGAGCAACTTACTCCGTTTCAAGCGGGTTCCTCTCGGACACCCACTTGTCGCATGAAGAACAACCTCTGCCTTAACCCACTCACTCTCTTGAGCTGAGTGTGTGGACATGGGACTAGGGTTCACTCTCTTGAGCTGAACCTCATGTCGACCCACTCCACTGGCCATCAATTTAGTGGTCTTAGTTTTACGACCTCTCTCTCGAGCAACCCGAAAACACATCTATGAGATTATATTTGCAACTACAACCTCATTAAGTTCATCCACGACCACTAAACGAAATCACATTTAAACTACAAATGGACTATTAGCAAGCAAGACCCAACAACTAATATAACCCATATTCACAAAATCACACCCTAAGAATTGGAGTTTTAGCTACTCCTGTTAAAGAGATAAAGACATATACCAATATCAGTTTCCATCAATGGGCATGCAAGATTAAGTCTTAAAACAAGCCAAAAGTGAAGAATCTAAGAGACCCAAGTCCAATTTCTTGAAGATGAAACCCTTGAAAGCTCCAAGTTCTTCAAAACCCTCTCCAAAACTTAGAGAGAATATCTCCAAAAACTTGGTCTAAAAATTAATAATCTAAAAACTAGGTAAAACAAGGTAAAATTTTCTACCAAGAATAAACACTGAACTAGTATTTATAGTTTTCAGAAAATGTGCTCCGAAGGATCTTTCGGCGACGTTAGTCGGGATCGTTGATGCACTCGGTGATCCACCATTTGGTCGACTTCGTCGCCTTTCATCAGTTGCCTTCAGCATCTTTGTGTCCTGGATTATTGGGCGATGTAGCACTGCTTCGCGAAGTCGCTCGACGATATGCCGACTGCTCATTTTCACCGTCGATTTGCTCATTTCCTTCAGGGTTCATCACACTGGAACAAAAGGCGAATATGCGATCTATTGGCGATTTGCCAATGGGTTCAGCGATTCGCAGATCTTCATTTCTTCGTTCTTTTAGCTTCTTTTGCTCCTTTTTGCTCGATAGTGTCCATGTTTTCCCTCAATCTTCAAATACCTGAAACTTAAAGGTTTTCATCAGATATCGAGATAAAATAAGCATTTGAGAACACAATTTCTATTAAAATATTTCCCTGAATGAGTCCAATTTGTGGACTCATCAGTTGTTCATGTTCATAATTCCACATGAACCCTATGAAATGAGTTATAAATTTTAAAAAGTTTTTTAAAGCCAACATTTGAGTTTTTAAAATGAACTTTGAGAAAGTAAAGATGAGTTTTGAGAAAAGAGTTTCTAAAACATGATTAGTATGACAATCGAGTATGCCATCAATGTATGAGCAGTATGGTATCTAGATATACCATCAATGTTTATGCAGAATGACTTCTCGAGTCATCAATGATCATATTATAATATGATTTTGAAATGTTTTGGAGAAAGAGCAGAGTTGAGTTCATTTTCTTTAAAATGATACATGGGAACTAGGTATTTCCAAGAGTAAATATTTTCACATTTAAGATTAGAGGAAACTGAGATTTCCAAAAGAGTTTTGAGCAATTTGTGTACCATCTCTTTAAAGAGATAAATTTTTGAGTAATAATCTCAAACCATAGAAAAAGTTATGTTTTTAAACATATGAGCTAGTATATTTTGGGAGTAGTATTGAGAACCGATATGGGGAGAGTTTAGATAACTCATTCCCCCCATAAACCATGTAGCCAATGTGGGTAGAAAGGGTCATACTTTTTAGATGATTCCTTAATAATTTTTAGCATAGACTAGTGGATCCACTTAGTTAAGGCGTTCTATATGACAAAAAAGTATATGACAGTTCTGACAGCGTGGGAAAGACGTTGTATCATCACTTAGGCTCATAGTGGTGGTTGTCGGTTAGAGAAACTCTCACATAGTTATATTGTATTTTGATATACACATTGAATATTATTGTATTTTTCAATACATTGAGTTGCTATCTACAGTTTTACAGCTTTCCATATATATTACATCTTTTACTATTGCTTTATCCTTGAGTATCATTAGTTGAGTCTTTCGAGTTGAGTATCTAGAGTTGAGTACCTTCGAGTTGAGTATCTTGAGTTGAACTGTGCTTCATTGAGTCGAGTACCTCATTGTTGAGTTGAGCCCCATTTTACTGAGTTGAGAACCTTATTACTGAGTTGAGTATCTTATCCTTAAGTACTTCTGAGTTGAGTAAGTTTGAGTAGTTTTGAGTATCCTTGAGTATTTCTTTAGTTGAGTAAGTTTGAGAAGAGGTAAGTATGTTTCCCTTTTTATCAAGTTTCAAGCTTATGTTATGCTTTAGAATTTCCCTTACATGCTCGTACATTCCATGTATTGAGCCATTTGGCCTGCATCCTTTCATGATGCAGATTTAGGTATTCAGATCATCAACATAAGCTTCGTTGATACCACATGGAGTTCGAGTTAGCTATGGTGAGCCTCTTTGCTTCCGGAGGATTTTATTTACTTTTCAGTTATATTAGTTATTAGGATGTCGTGGGTCTTGTCCCGACTTCCATCTTTGTCAGTGAGAGGCTTCATAGATAGATAGTAGAGTTTGAGAAGTCTGTTTCATTTATCTTATTAAATGTATTAAAGACTTGAGTTGCCTATTGTTGGCTAGTTGAATATACTATTTTTATTCAGAGTTATTAATTTGAGTTAATGATTTGTAAGTTTCATGAATTTTATTCAGTTTTTAAGCTTTGTATGCTTGAGTTAGTCTTCCGCTTGTAGTCAGCCAGGATGAGGGTTCGCTTAGGGACCAACAATGGTTCTCGAGTGCCGGCCACGTCCAGGGTGTAGGCTCGGATCATGAAAAGTGTGTAGATCATTCCCAATTTCCCATGCAATAGCCTAGGTGGTGTTTCTACTAAGAGTATCTGGACAGAGGTTAGCGAGCATCCTAGGGCATAAAAAATCAAGCAAGAAACAAAATTGAGTTTTGAAGAATATGCAAGAAACTGGAGAATTCTTGAACAATATGCAAGAAAGTGAAGAATTGTGTTGTTAATAAACTCGAGTTAGGAAGAATCACTTCCAAGTCTCAATCTCTTTTTTCTTTTCTTATAGTACAACGTCTTGCCTCTTTTCTAGGATCCGCGTTATATCAATGTTTAAAGCTAACTTTAACTATATTGATATTCATTTGATGAAGGCATAAAGAATGGAGAAAAAACCCATAAACACAGGAGACATTACATCAAAAATCATAAATAAGCGTTATTATTTATATGGTAAAAGATAACGAATGGAGAAAACCCATAAATTGGGGACACAATACATAAAGGGCATAAATAATTTACTTACTTGCAGTGGATATGTTTTGAGACAAAGAAAGCAAAGAAGAACAAGAGTAGTACATATTGGAAGGGTGATATTATATATAGAGTCGGTTGCATAAACACGACGTGACTTTAAACCGCAATTGCTTACTATTTAAGCTGATAGCTTTCTAGAGAAAATTGAATAAACGGTGTCAAATAAATCTTGATTTTGTTTTTGGTGACAGTTTGACCAAGAAAGGGTCAAACCCACTTAAAAATGTAATTAAGTTAATCTGGGATCAATTTAACATTTTTCAAAGCTTTCTAATCTTTTATAAAATACAAAAAAATACTACATTTTAAAACTACTTTAACTCTATCCAAACCGTTCAAAAAAGGTAAAATAAATTATAATTTTCTCTCTTCTTCTTCTCTCCAATGTTCTGCTCTTCTTCTTCTTCCTTATAAAATTCGACTATCAACAAATAATCTCCCTATTATCTTCCTCCTCATCTCCGGCCGTCATCTTCTCTTTATAAAACTGAATGTCGTGTTCGACTTGATTTTATAATTTTTGAACAACACAATCTTGATACTAATTTTTTTTCTTGGGTTTATGAACAAGAAATTCTTCTATAGATGTGAAAATTGAATAATGGTGTAATGGTACCTATTATTTATTATTTTTTAATAAAACCCAACAAACTAAAAAAAAAACCCTAATTTTGAGGAAATGTATATGTATTGTTGTTGTTTAGTGAAAAGTCATTTTTCTTGCTTTTGTTCTTCTTTTTGTGACCATTTTGTTCATATGATTGTAGAAATATAGTCTTGTTCAACTGTCATTAAATTTAAATCTCCAATTCCAAAGCCGTTTTGCTGCTCTAGAAAAGTAAATATGATATCTCTACTTTGATAAAATTTGGCAGTATAAAGTGTAGCATCTATATATGTCAATCCACACCTGGACCACAAGCAAAAAAGATAAACTCTACTTAATTCATTTGGCAGAGAAATCATTGGTAAAAAATATATTCAAAGAGTGTGTAGATCATTCCCAATTTTCCATGCAATAGTCTAGGTGGTCTTTCTACTAAGCGTATCTGGACAGAGGTTAGAGAGGATTCTAGGGCATAAAAAATCAAGCAAGAAACAAGATTGAATTTTGAAGAATATGCAAGAAACTGGAGAATTCTTGAACAATATGCAAGAAAGTGCAGAATTGTGTTGTTAATAAACTCGAGTTAGCAAGAATCGTTCCAGCTCTCAATCTCTTTTTTCTTTTCTTATAGTATAACATGTTGTCTCTTTTCTTGGATCCGTGTTATATCAATGTTTAAACTTCACTACAACTATATTGATATTCATCTGATGAAGGCATAAATAATGGAGAAAAACCCATAAACACATGAGACATTACATCAAAAAGTATAAAGAAGCGTTATTCTTCATATGGTAAAAACATAACAAATGGAGAAAACCCATAAACTGGGGACACAATACATAAAGGGCAAAAATAATTTACTTACTTGTAGTGGATATGTTTTGAGGCAATGAAAGCAAAGAAGAACATGATTAGTACATATTGGAAGGATGGTATTATATATAGAGTTAGTAGCATAAACTCGATGCGACTTTAAATCGCAATTGCTTACTGTTTAAGCTAATAGCTTTCCAGAGAAAATTGAATAAAAGTGTCAAATAAGTCTTGGTTTTATTTTTGGTGAAACTTTAACCAAGAAAGGGTCAAACTCACTTAAAATGTAATTAAGTTAATCTGGACCAAATTAACATTTTAAAAATTTCTAATCTTTTATAAAATGCAAAAAACACTACATTTTCCAACTACTTTAACTCTATCCAAACCATTAAAAAAAGTAAAAAGAAATTAGAATTTTCTCTCTTCTTATTCTTCTCTCCAATGTTCTGTTTTTCTTCTTCTTCCTTAGAAAATCCGATTATCAACAAAAAAATCTTTCTATTATCTTCCTCCTCATCTCCTGCCGTCACTTTCTCTTTCTAAAACTGAAGGTTGTGTTCAACTTAAAATGGGGTAAGTCATTTTTTCAAAAGATTTTACAATTTTCGAACAACACATTCTTGATACTGAGTTTTTTTTCTTGGGTTAATGAACAAAAAATTGTTCTATGGGTGTGAAAATAGAATAATGGTGTAATGGTACCTATTATTTATTATTATTGAAAGAAAATCGACAAATCCAAAAAAAAACTAATTTTGAGAAAATGTTTATGTATTGTTGTTGTTTAGTGAATTTTGTTGTTTTTTTTCTCCTTTTTGTGTCCATTTTGTTCATATGATTGTAGAAATATAGTCTTGTTCAACTGTCGTGAAATTTAAATCTCTAATTCCAAAGCCGCTTCACTCCTCTAGAAAAGTAAATATGATATCTCTACTTTGATGAAATTTGACAATATTAAGTGTAGCATCTATATATGTCAATCCACCTCTAGACCACAAGCAAGAAAGAAAAACTCTACTTAATTCATTTGGCTGAGAAATTATTGGTAAAAAACATATTCAAAGTGTGTGTATATCATTCTCAATTTCCCATGCAATAGCCTAGGTGGTGTTTCTACTAAGCGTATCTGGACAGAGGTTAGAGAGTATTATAGGGCACAAAAAATCAATCAAGAAACAAAATCGAGTTTTGAAGAATATGCAAGAAACTGGAGAATTCTTGAACAATATGCAAGAAAGTGGAGAATTGTGTTGTTAATAAACTCGAGTTAGCAAGAATCGCTTTCAGGTCTTAATCTTTTTTTTCTTTTCTTATAGTACGACGTTTTGTCTCTTTTCTTGGATCCGCGGTATATCAATGTTTGAACCTAACTTCAATTATATTAATATTCATATGGTGAAGGCATAAAGAATGGAGAAAACCCCATAAACACAGGAGACATTACATCAAAAATCATAAATAAGCGTTATTATTCATATGGTAAAAGCATAAAGAATGGAGAATACCCATAATCTGGGGACACAATACATAAAGGGCATAAAGAATTTACTTACATGCATTGGATATGTTCTGAGACAAAGAAAGCAAAGAAGAACAAGAGTAGTACATATTGGAAGGGTGGTATTATATATAGATCCGGTAGCATAAACTCGACGCGACTTTAAACCGCAATTGCTTACTGTTTAAGCTAATAGCTTTCCAAAGAAAATTGAATAAAAGGTGTCAAATAAGTCTTGATTTTGTTTTTGGTCACATTTTGATCAAGAAAGGGTCCAACCCACTTTAAAATGTAATTAAGGTAATCTGGGACCAAATTAACATTTTCAAAACTTTCTAATCTTTTATAAAATACAAAAAAACTCTACTTTTTTCATTTACTTTAATTCTATCCAAACCATTAAAAAAATGTAAAAGAAATTAGAATTTTTTCTCTTCTTCTTTTTTCCTTCAACGTTCTTTTCTTCCTTTTCCTTAGAAAATTCGACTATCAACAAATATTCTCCCTATTATCTTCCTCCTTATCTCCGGCCGTCACTCTCTCTTTCTAAAACTGAAGGTGGTGTTCGACTTATAACGGGTAAGTCATTTTTGTGAAAGATTTTACAATTTTCGAACAACATTCTTGATACTAAATTTTTGGGGTAATGAACAAGAAATTGTTCTATAGATGTGAAAATTGAATAATGGCGTAATGGTACCTTTTATTTATTATTTTTGAAAGAAGAACGACAAATCCAAAAAAATCCTAATTTTGAGGAAATGTATATGTATTGTTGTTGTTTAGTGAAAAGTCTTTGTTACTTTTGAGTTTGCAGTATGTATTCAAGAAAATGTATCTAAATCTTTGCCAAAGGGGGTGACTTGAGTTACTAAAAGATTACGATATGAGTGTCCTCTATCACCCTGGAAAAGCGAATTTAGTAACAAATTTTCTTAGTCGGCTATCAATGGGTAGTGTAGCTTATGTTGAGGAAGATAAGAAGGAGTTAGTTCGTGATGTTCATAGATTGGCCTGATTGGATGTTCGGTTGGTTGACTCCACCAATAGTGTCGTCTTTTATGTCGACTCAATCCTAATTGAGTTGAAGTAAATAGTACTTAAAAAGTCTGTTGAGGCTTTCTCTTAAGAGGGAGATGAAGTGCTTCAATATAAAGGTCGTTTGTGTGTTCCCAATGTAGATTACTTGAGGGAGCAAATCTTGTCAGAAGCCCATAGTTCTCGATATTCCATTCACCTCGAAAGCCACCAAGATGTACCACGACTTGCCGGAGGTCTATCGGTGGAATATGATGAAGTAGGATATTGTAGAATTTGTGGCTAAGGGTCCTAATTGTCAACAAGTGAAAGTCAAGCATCAAAATCTGGGAGGTTTCTCCCAAGATATTAGTATTTCTACTTGGAAGTGGAAAGATTTGAATATGAACTTCATTGTTGGTTTATCCCTCACCCGACGAAAACATGACTCGATTTGGGTTATAGTAGATCGTATGATGAAGTCGGCTCATTTCATCCCCGTTAAAGTTTCTTATTTGGCGGAGGACTATGCTAGGTTGTATTTGAAAGAGATGATTAGGTTTAATGGAGTGCCCTCATCCATCATCTCCGATCATGGTACCCAATTCACTTCTCAATTTTGAAAGTCTTTCCAAAAAGGGCTTGGTACTCGTATTAAACTTAGTACGACCTTTAATCCTCAAACTCTAAACTTTGGAAGATATTTTGAGAGCTTGTGTGATTGACTTCAAGGGTAATTTGGATGATCGTTTGCCTTTGATTGAGTTTGCATATAATAATAGCTATCATTCAAGCATTGATATGGCTCCATTTGAGGCTCTTTACGGTAGGAGGTTTAGATCTCTCATAGGTTGGTTTGAAGTTGGTGAGTTTGCATTGGTACATGAGGCTATGGAGAAAGTTTGGCTTATTAGAGAAACATTGAAAATGGTTCAAAGTCGACAAAAGCCTTATGCCGATGTTAGAAGAAGAGATCTTGAATTTGATGTAGATGATTGGGTCTATTTAAAATTTTCACCCATGAAGGGTGTAATGAGATTTGGGAAGAAAGGGAAGATTAGTCCCCATTATATGGGCTCATAATAGATTTTGAGGCGTATTGGTAAATTTTCTTATGAACTTAATTTGCCTAATGACTTAGCATCGGTGCATCCAGTTTTCCATGTCTCCTTGTTAAAGAAATGTGTTGGTGATCCGACATCTATAGTACCATTGGAGAGTCTTGGTAAAAAGGATAGTCTTTCTTATGAAGAAGTTTCGGTCAAGATTTTAGACTGGAAAGTCCGAAAGTTGAGAAACAAAGAAGTTGCTTCCGTGAAGGTTCTTTGGAGGAATTGGTTAGTTGAGAGTGATACTTGGGAGGTCAAGGCCGATATGATGTCATGTTATCCTTATCTCCTTCCCTCCGTCCCTACTCTAGCTTGAGGTATTTAGTTTCTAATGGTTCTCTCTTTTGGTTTCATGTGTCTTAGTTATTCCCATGTTTCCTCATGCATACATGCTCATGAAAACTTGATTTTAAGAAAATAAGTTAACTTGATTGATATCTCCATGTTTATGATCATTTGAGTATGAGTTGCATATATTCCTTATGAAACGATGTTTTGAATATGCTTTAGCTTGGAGTCGATTATTCCTCCTTAGATATGTGCCTTTATGTGATTGCATTCATGTTGGATTGTTAGATCTTTTCCTACCCGCTTTATGATGTCTTGAGTTTCATTCGAGGACGAATGTTCCCAAGGGGGAGATATTATAACACCTCAGATTTGGAAAAGAAGGAAAAATGCAAATTTGAGCTGAGATCTGTGTCTACAGGTTCCATTTACGGATCGTAGATGCTTCTACGAGCTATAGATGAAACATTAGGTAGTGAGAAAATAATTTTTCAAAAATTCAAATTCCAGTACCCTTTTTACGACTCACCAGGATAGTCTGTCAACCTTTGTACGAGTCGTAGATAAGTCTCATAGTGAGTCCAGACTAAGTGAAAATTTGAGAGTCAAAGTTGGGTTCTATGAATGGCATGTACGAACCGTAGGAGGACCTACGAGCCATACATGTGACCCGTCTTAGATGGGGGAATTTCGAAGTCCTAGTAACCTATCTACGGTTGACCAGTATGGTCCGTAGAAGGACCTACGGCCCGTAGGTCCAACCATAGATGGGGCCCGACAGTTATTTTTAAATGGAATTTTGGGTCTTTTTCTAAATGTTTTAACCCAATACTAGGTCGTTTTACATTCTACCTATCCCTATATAAACGTTTTAAACCCCAAATTACCCATTTTGAACTCATTCTCCTAAATTCCCAAAACTTGACCAAAGTAATCCTCTCAAATTCTCTCAAGTCTAAGGAAGAAGAAGAAGAGCTAGGGTTCCATTCAATTCTCCATTTTCTTGGGCTTAAAGAATCAAGGTATGTTACCATTCACCTATGGAGTCATTTCCTCCATAGGGTTCTTAAATTCTTCAATTTTACGAAGCTAGATTACCCAATCAAAG
The DNA here is from genome assembly GCA_029582545.1 of Solanum lignicaule. Taxonomy (NCBI): domain Eukaryota; kingdom Viridiplantae; phylum Streptophyta; class Magnoliopsida; order Solanales; family Solanaceae; genus Solanum; species Solanum lignicaule. The sequence continues at coordinate 10,326 of JAJOOF010015559.1, forward strand.
TTAGGGTTTTATTCAATGTTCATGGGTTCTTTTCAATCTTGATCAAATTGATTGGTTTCTATCTATTTATGCATGAATTGAAGTAATTACATGTTTTTGAGTTAATCTCATATGAACCCATGCATGCCCCGTGAATTTTAGACTATGAGCATATGATTAAGTTTATGAACTATGAATTATGAATCCATGAAGATATGCATGTTCTTTCTATGGAATTGATATGAATGATTTAAGGTTGCTTTGAGAGTAAAGCTTTGATGTTGTTGTTGTGAAAGGTTATTCTCACATGAAGGATTCATAAGGTTGAAAGTTTTTCTCAACTAAATTTGAATCAAGATTTAAGAGTTATTCTAAAGGAACTTTAGCTTGGATTGATTACTTAATTGTGTCTTTCCATGGATAACAAGATGAATACAATTATTATCGTTTTTTTGAGATTTATGCTTAGCACCGAGTGCACTAGAGGCAATTACCCATGTCCCACAACTATGTGCCACAATAGGTTTGTCTTAGATAGACATTAGCTAGTGGATCCACTTTAGCTCAAGTTTATGGTTCTTACCTTGGCAGGTAAGGATATCTCTTTTCGGTGTGGGATAACCACCAGATTCCATGTTATAGCTCACATGGTCTATGTCTGTTAATGACAAACTTCCCATAATAACGAACTAAGGTTACTTTCTAAAAGTATCTAAAATGTGTTTTAGCTTGCATTGACCATGGTTATGACTTATGTTTTCTCACATGTTATTTTATGATTTAGGTTGGTCATTGCATGTCATGTAGAGTCCCTCTTAGTATGATTTCATAGACCTTATGCATTGCTATCATACTTAGTACATTCCATGTACTAATGTATACTTGTGTCTGCATTGTTTCACTAATGTAGGATTCGACGCTCTTATTCCGCACACCCGTGGCTAGTTGATCCTTTTGGGTTTTTGAAGATTGGTGAGTCCTCATGTTCTGAGGACCGAGACTCTTTTATTGCTTTATGTCATTTTTCATTTCAGACTTGTATATGATATATGAGTTACTTCCCAATCACGTTCCTATAGATGGTTTTGAGACTTAAGTTAGACTTCTGCTTTTGTCTAACTCTTTATGGTATAATGCTGTCTTTTGAATTCTTTAAATTTTATTATCTCATATGATGTATGCCAAGTAGATTTTGTAGGGCCTCTTGAGGTTCTATATGTCATGTTACGCCTAGGGTATACTTTGGGTCATGACAACAACACAAAATAAAGTGAAAAGAAAATAGGGTGCACAAAAGATTGAATCAAAAATCAACTAAAGGCAGTCGCTAGCCAGTACCCGATAATGATACTATTTTTTTGATAACACTCAACTCTTCCTTGCGTTTAAGGCATAGGTAGTTGTGTGTAAAAATAACATCCAATTTATGAGGTCGAGTCGAACCACAAGAACCGACAAAAAGGATTATGCTTCAATTGATTCGTTAATTCAATTCTATTTAGCACAATGTTGTCTCATGCATGCATATACAGAAATGGGGAGATTTGGAAACACAAGATTATAATCTAGTATAGATAACAAAGCCAAGTATTCAACACAAATAAGCTTTGCCAAGTTGGAGATGACATAGGGTGTATGCATTACGACATGGTTTCAACAAAATAGGAATGATTAATCAACTTCAAATTAGTGAATACATAGAAAACGCTTGGTCTATACTATACCCTCTATTCTCTCTAACTAGAGGGTATGTATATCTTGGGTTCTTTCGAACCCCAAGACTAATACAATCACGACTCTAAACATTGCCTAAGTGAGTTGGACTATCTTTAGCTCTACCCTTAAATGAGAAATAAAATCATATTAGATTATTTCTAGCTCTAATTAAATTTCTCAAGTCCTCACTAATGAAAATTTACCCAACTCTATTTTGCTTTCTCAAGCCAAAATAATGTTAGAGAGTTCAACCAATGTTTGCAACCATTGATTTTTAGAACAAAATTATAAGACGACAATAGATTTATGTATAGCAACTTATTTAAGAGCTAACTAATCACCACCCATTAAGTTTTACACCCACATATTTGCATACACGCCTTTAGATACAAATTTAGCTACTTATAAATAAATACATAAATATTATAGCAATTAAAAAAAGCTCTATTTCAAGCATAATCAGTAACTAAAGTTGAATTCCAAGTTGTCACAACCCAAAGTGAGTTTGATACCCTAGAGACTGAACCAAAGGTTGTTCTAGACCAAGATAGGCATTCCAGAGCTAACTGCTTAACGAAATTCAATTCCGAGTGTGTTTCCTATAAAAGTGGACTAATGCCAAACTTTTTGCAACACTCAAAAATTAAAACGTCTAATCGTACCAACTCCAAACGGAAACCTCTAAACCTGAACCGGTCATTACACTAAACCAAAATGATCCTTACCGAGCCGATGAAACTGACGAAATTCTAATCCAACATCAGAATCTTTGGATGCTGACTAAAGTCAACTCTTTCAAACCATAAGCTTCCAAAACTCAAAATCTCGCACCAAACAATACCAAACACCACGAGAAGTGTGTCATTCAACCCAAGACCACACGAAACACATAAGAAAGCTACGGAAAGGGGAAAAACACGCATAAAACACACAAATGACCTCGAGGGTCATTACAGTAAATTACACATCCACTTTATTATTTTACATTTAAATGTATATTAGCTTACAACAAATCAAATAATTAATACATATCAAATTAATCACTATCAATTTTTTCTCTATAACGCACTGCCAATACAATTTTATTTTTTTTTAAAAGTTATTTTCTATTTATTTTAATTTAAATTTGCCATTGCTTAATTGCTTAATCATATCAATACAAATTACTTAGTTATTTGTTATTTACTTTATTGTTTTTAGCAATTGATATTTATTTTATTTTAATGTGTTGTTTATATAGTTGATTATTTTAATGATTATAATAAATATTAACTCACTAATTATTTTTGGAACTAGAAAATAAAAATTAGCTCACTAAAATATATTGTAATCCTGGGATATACTAAACTCTACATAACAAATACCTACATAACTAATACCCATATTACTAATACATGCATAACTCTTACAACTACCAAATGACTCTTAAAAACATGTGATATAAGTCAATTTATTTAAGACTTAAGTCATCGATAGCCACTTAAAGTTGTCCGCATATTTCACTTAGACACCTCAACGAATCTTGTTTTCTATTAAACACTCAAATCTTAATAAATAAGTACCTAGTAAATATTTTTCTAATAACTAGTCAAAAAATTACGTGTATCACACACGTAAGTGATGTGGCAGAATAACAGATTAAACAATGACGTATGACATTTTAACTTAAAATAATCATAAAAATGAATTTTGAACACAAAAAAGAACTAAATAATAAAAGAGTTTCAAAATAAATAAATATATATTTATACACCCTCACCCTATCCACCCGCACTCTACCCACCCGCACCCTACCTCTCTTTTCTCTTCTCCTAAAACCCACCTCTAGTGCACCATCGTTTTGCCACCAATGTAAGTGAATAATCAGAAACAAAGATTTACACTACAAAGAAAAAATGAAGTTGATTATTTTACATTTTATCTTTAAGAGATTTTATTTCAGATCAAATAATCCTAAAATGTTTAATATTTTTTTACTCCCTTTTGGGTATGAATTTACAAGTGAAAATTTTATTTGTTTCCATGGTTTATAATGCATAATTCAGAAACCAAGATTAAAACTAAAATTGGAAATTAAAAATAAAAATTTAATCTTAAAAGCTACTTTTATATCAGTTGTTCGAAAATTTAATTTTTCTTTTTTGAATTTATGAAACAGAGGTGTGAATTCATTTGCAACATGTATAACGGTGAACAAATACCAGCAAATGATTTGACCCAATACTGAAATTACTCCACTTTCCGTTATAGAATTTGTTCTACAAAAATGATTGAAAATGGGTGAATGAGTAGCATTAACGAAAAAGAGAATAAGAGAAATAAACTTTATTAAGGAAGATTTAAAGAGTTAAATTCTTTTTTTGTATGTGTTCAAAAGGTAAGTTAAAAGTATATTGTAAATTTTTGGTGGTAGACTATGGTGTGAGATATTAAAAAGAATTTTTTTTTGGAAATGATGTTAAAATAAAGTATGGAACACACTTTTTGTGCTAAGTGTCTAAATGAATTAGCTGGATAATTGAGTTAAAGACGTGGCATATAAGGCATAAGCATCGTTTTCAATCTCACAAAAACGGCAACTCCAAGTGTAGGCAGTACGCAATACGATCCCACAAATCTCTTCATTTTCTCACCGCTTCGTTCTTCTGCATAGTTCTCTCTTCTTTGCTTCGGTTTCTAGGGTTTACAACAACAGCAATTCATGGAGGAGGAACCAGTGGTATCGGAAACAGCGAATCGTCGTACGGTGAGTTTGGTTTACAATTTCAACAGTATTCAACTGATTAAGTTAATAGTTGAGACGTAATTATTGAGTTAATGGTTTACAGAAACGAACGAGAGCTCAAACTAGGGTTAACGAAGAGCAATTACACAGCAGTGTGAATGAGGAAGAGAGAGAAGAATCGTCCGAGGACTTTGAAGACTCTCGTGCTAGAGCTAAGCGGAGTAAGGCTTTAGGAGGCACTTCATCTGCTGCTGCTGCTGCTAGAAATGCTCATCAGAGTTTAATTGGTATTATAAATTTTGTCTGCTGTTTTCTAGGTTTTGTTACAATAGTTTTGATGTTTAATTTGAATTTGAGAATCTATAGATTTTTAGGCTTTGTTTCTCGATTGTTGGTAGCACAGTGGAAATTATGGTCTTCTAGTTTGCATGTCATTCTGAAATTTTATTATGTTGAATGGAGGAATGGAAGTTGTGGTCTTCTAGTTGGACTAATGTTCTGTAGTTTTTATTATTGCAGTTTGAGATTATATAGAAATTTTAGGTTTGGCTTCCTCAATTATTGTTGAAATCACGGGTGGAAATTATGCTAGCTTTTGGTTTCTAGTTTGTATTGCTATGGTACTAGCAGATTATTTTTGAATATTTAGACGGGCATTGTTAGGCTTGTGCTATCGGATAATGTTGAAAGTGCAAATATGGAAGTTGTGGTCTAGTTATCGTAGTGTTATGTATTGTTCTTTTAATTTCAGGTATATTTTGAAGATTCAAACGAAAGAAATTTTGGGCTTACACTAGTCGATTATGTTGAAAGCAAACATGGAATTATCTTTTAGTTCATTAGTGTTGCGGTGCTTTCATTACAGTGATTTCAGGTTAATTCTGAAAGTTCACCATGTGTTTGGTTATAGTATATGGGAAATATATTTAACTTTTTTAAGAAATATGATTTATACCCATAAGTTTTTAAAACTATCAAAACTAACAATAAGTTTGTATTACATGGCACATGAGTTTGTTACCCTAAGCCGATTGTTCATCATTTTCATCAATAACCATATCATCACTTTCATATTCACTGAATATTCCATTACTACTTTGATGTTCACGTAAAAATTTATGTAAAACAACACAAACAACTATTATAGAGGGAGATCTTGTAAAAGATAAAAGTTTGGTGTAGAATTTGAATTATTAAAAGTTCCCAAATAATGAGACTTGGCCCAAATACTAGTTTTTTCTAGTATTGGGAATTTGGTGCCAAAAATATTTGCCAAATAATGGCAAATTGTATGGACAAACACTATTTGCCAAATTTTTTCCCAGATTTTACTTGGGAAATCTATGGCCAAACGGGTCCTTAGTCTATCACTACTCAATATATAGAAAGCGTGAATGGAGGTTATAGGAATTTCAGATTAATTCTGAAAGTTACTAGAGAAGTTTTAGTCTCTCACTACTCAATATATAGAAAGCGTGAATGGAGGTTACAGTGATTTCAGGTTAATTCTGAAAGTTACTAGAGAAGTTTTAGTCTATCGCTACTCAATAGATAGAAAGTGTGAATGGAGGTTGTGATCGTTTAGTTTGACTATGTTATGTATTTTTCCATTATGACATTTAAGTTCAGTTTTGGTAATTCAAGAATCTATGGAATTTTAGGGTGTGCTACCCAATTATAGTCGAAAGCTTGAGTTAAGTTATATCTTTGAGTTTGGCTGCTGTGCTATAATTTTAATCATGGTAATTTTAGGTTAATATTGAATTGATGACTTTGAGAGTGTAAAAGCTTTCAATTTGCTTGCTGAAAATGGTCCTTTAAATGTCTGTAAATTTTGTAATTTACAATAGCAAGTGGCAGAATTTGATTCATTATTGCATTTTGTTTCCACCCATTGAATGAAATGCCAATCTCGTCCACTAATTTTTGGACAAATGTGAAACACTCATCATTATGAGCATCCTGTTGGTGAAGAAAATGCTGTAGGATTCTTATTTTTGTCTTTATATCTACTTTTGTGGAATTTTTGGGAAACATTTTTTGTACTTTACACTTTGTTTGGAGGTTGTTACATAGTGTTTCATTATGTATCATTTGTATCAAAATATCAATCTGATTGTTCCTCCTGCGGGAGTTTGCAATCCTTTGAAAATATTTGGTGTTTCTATAACCCTCCTTAAGCCATAAATACTTGGATTTTTGCCTCCATGATACTTCTTCAGCCTTAGCAATCTGTTGTAGTTCCATTTTTAGGACCATCATCTTGTCTTTTTCTGCTTGGGATAGGAGCCTTTTTTCGATTGCCTGCTCAATAACCATAAGTTCATCCAGTGCTTTGCTCTTTCTGGTTTCCATCTTGCCAAAGATTTCTCTGTTCCAGTCAGTGATATCTTTTTTAAGACACCTCAATTTCTGAGAGAAAATAAAATCTGGACTACCCTTGATAGAGTAGTTCTGCCACCATTCTTTAATTTTATCCAAGAACCCCTCCTCTTGCAACCACATGTTTTCAAATTAAAAATAGGAAGGATTGTCTTCCCAGTCACCATTTTCCAAAAGTACAGGTCTATGGTCTGGCATAACTTTTAGAAGAGCAATGTGTTTTACAGCTTTAAAGGTGTCGCTCCATTCAGGTGATGTCAAAAACCTGTCTATTCTAGAGGCTTGAATAGAATATTCTCCTCGGGACCAAGTATAGAAAGCATCCTGTAAAGGGAGGTTGATTTAAGTTCAGATTTTGAATGGTATCTGAGAAGCTTTTCATGACTTTTGATCTTCGGATGCAGTTATATCTTTCACTTTCAAATCTGCATACATTGAAATCACCACCGATGACCCTACTGCTCATTCCAGATACCTCTAATTACTGCAAGTTCGAGCCATAATTCCTCTTTTCTGGATTAGAATGAGGGCCATAAACACCTTTGAAACACCATCGGAATTCTTCTTGAGAACTTTCTAACATACACGAGAGAGTGTATGAACCTTGTTGTATATCAATGCAATCCCACAGCCTTTTATCCCAAAGAATTACTATCCACCCCTACTACCACTTGCTTTGAGCTCAGTCCAACCAGTCCATCTATTGCCCCACATCTGTTGAATCATCTGTGACGACCAGTCTACTAATTTTTTCTCCTGCAGGCAAACAAATTATGTCTGCTTTTCCATTTACCCATTAAAGATTTCACTGAACTTCTCTTAGCTGCTTCATTCAGTCCATGCACGTTCCAACTGATAATTTTTAATTTCATTTAGAAAGAGCTTCGTGAAACTTGCTCCTATCTTCCTTTGCCATGCCATCATAATTTAAACCACATTTTAGCCTTTCTAGCTCGAGTTCACCTTTTCTCTGTGACTTTTTTTGCTGAACTTCCTTCAGATTTTTGTTTATTCAATTGCAGCTGCCTCTTATGGTCCATGCGCAAGATCATGTCCAGGATTTCATGCTCAAATCCTGTTATATTAACCCCAAAAGCCTTGCATGCCTTGACCATCACTGTTTTGGTCCACCTGGAAGTTTCAATTACTGTGGGATTTTGAATTTCAAACACATAGCCACAATCAAAGGCCTTCTGTGATTATTCCATAAGAAATACTCATTCCTCCTTGAAAAGTCACTTCAGCTATGCCTTACCAGTCCAAAAAAAAGTCACTTCAAATAATCCTTTTCTTTGAAGGTGACTCACTTCCTATTCAAGGAATGAAACCATCAGAAGCTATACTAGTCAGTTTGTTTTCTTGTGCTTGCTTGCTTCAATTCCTCGTTACCTGATTCTAATTAGATTTTACTTTCTCTCTGTTGAATCCTTTTTGTGTATATCTATTGTGGTGGTTTACACATGCTGATGATAGGACATCCATTCCTTTATTTGCAGATGTTGTTAAAGGTGATAGGAGACGAATTCCTCTAGTGGTCAAGCATTGGGTGGAACACTATGAGAAGGATCCGAAAGCTGCAATGGCTGGACTATTGAGCATGATGTTTGAGGTAATTTGATAATATGTGGATGTTTCTTTAGCTTGCATACTGTGTTTTTCCCATCTCCACATATCGGCCATAGACAGGTTCCATTTTGATGATGTGACATGATAGGTGGAAATTTGTGGTTTTGCAGGCATGTGGAGCAAAATATCATATTGAAGAAGATTTCTTGGACCAAACCGATGTTGATGATGTTGTAGTTGCTCTTGTAAACATGGCTAAGAGGGTATATTCATCCATCATATTGATGACATTTCCTTATTTAATATGTTATTTGGCGTCACTTTGTATGTTGTTGTTGTAATATGTTATTTGGCATCAGTTCAATATGCATTAGGCATGAACTTTCTGGTTGGTGTTATTATTTGGCATCAGTTCAATATGCATTAAACAGGAACTTCATGCATAGACATGCAATTCTAATTTTACCTAATCTCCTTTGGATGTTAGGGTGAAGTTGAGGATTATCAAACTTCAAAGAAGAAGGACTTCAAGACCTTCAAAGATAACCTCGTCTACTTCTGGGATACACTGGTTGCTGAATGTGAAAATGGACCACTTTTTGATAGGGTCTTGTTTGACAAGTGCATGGATTATGTGATTGCGCTATCATGGTAAGTAGCTTGTATGTCGGTATTCTAAATTTAAGGTAATATTTTGGCTCATTGTCTTGTGAACATGCATTTCAGCACTCCTCCTAGAGTATATCGTCAGGTTGCTTCATTAATGGGGCTTCAACTTGTTACATCCTTTATACACATTGCCAAAGTACTTGGTTCACAGCGGGAAACCACACAGAGACAGCTAAATGCTGAACAGAAGAAGAAAGTGGATGGGCCTCGAGTTGAATCACTAAATAAAAGATTATCCATGACACATGAAAAGATAACAATAATAGAGGAGATGATGCGGAAGATATTTACTGGGTATGCACCTTATGTTAATGATACATATTTTTGATTACTTGAGGGGCATTTTTAATTTTGTTTTGCCTTTTTGTATGCTGAAATTTGTAGGCTATTTATGCACCGTTATCGAGATGTCGAACCTGATATCAGAATGGCATGCATACAGTCATTGGGTGTCTGGATCCTGTCATACCCCTCCCTGTTTTTGCAGGATTTGTATTTGAAATATCTCGGATGGACATTGAATGATAAAGTAAGTGGATGTCAATTTGATTTTATCTTCAATCTTCAGTTGTTAAATTGAAAATTCTAACGATGCATTTGGCTCTTAATTTTACCCTCTTAAGAGTGATGGTGTAAGGAAGGCATCAGTTCTTGCACTGCAGAATCTTTATGAGGTGGATGATAATGTACCATCTCTTGGCCTTTTCACGGAGAGATTTTATAAAAGGATGATCGAACTTGCTGATGATGTTGATATTTCTGTGGCAGTATGTGCTATAGGACTTGTGAAACAACTGATAAGGTAATTTCTTGACAATGCAAGCCTCTTGCATTTTTAATATTGTTACCAGCAGATTGTTGAAATGTGCTCTTTTATCAAGTTATTCATATTTTGCTTAATCTTTTTTTTCTTTTGATTGCAGACATCAACGTGTTCCCGAGGAGGAATTAAGTTCTTTATATGATTTGCTAATTGATGATCCACCTGAAATCAGGCGTGCCATTGGAGCTCTAGTGTATGATAATCTGATTGCCCAGCGATTGAACAGTTCACAATCTAGTTCAGGTTTTTATCACATTGTTCTGCATCCTGTGCTGTGCTTTCTATTTGCTTGATTGATTAATACAAGTGTACTGATAACAAAAAATTTCCAGGGGATAATGCTGATTCTTCTGAGGTTCATCTTAATAGACTGTTGCGCATATTGGGAGAGTTTTCAAAAGACGAAATGCTGAGTATGTATGTCATCGATGATATTTGGGAGTATATGGACGCCATGAAAGTACGTTATGTACACTATCTTTTAATCTAAAGAATGGAATTGCTATGACCATATGATATCTGTAGTTTGGTTAGAGTAGTATCTCCCTACAACTTTCAATGAGCCTAGTCTTTTAGTGGCTCAACTTTGTTTTAAAGACGTTATAAGTTACTGTATAATTTCTGAATTTGTTCAGTATTTCCCTATGGTTTTTAGTATTAATGCTGTAATACAATTATCTGTAGTTTGGTTAGACTAGTATTTTCTACAACTTGCCTTTATAGGCATTTTCTATTTATATTGATTTGACAGATATAATCCTATTTTATCATAGGAGAACTAAAGAAGGGTCTCCTTCTTATCCTGGATACCTGAGTGTGTTCTGTGGTTGAGGTAAATATTCACTTGAAAATTATGTCCTTACAGGATTGGAAACGTATCCTGTCTATGCTCTTGGAAGAAGAGCTATCAGCTGAACTAAGTGATGTAGATGCAACAAACCTAATTCGGCTGCTTTTTGCGTCCATTAGGAAGGCAGTTGGAGAGAAGATTGTTCCTGCCAGTGATAATAAAAAACAATATTATACTAAAGCACAAAAGGTGAGGTTCTTTTGTTCTTCTTGTTGATACTCTCTGAGACCCTTAATAAATGTTATATTTGTGCTTCAAACTTCACCATTTACGCCTGAGAATGGATTCCAAGAAAGTTCTTGTGAAACAATAAGTTGGTGATATTTCTGCAACCTGGTAGATCTGTACTGTTTTAGCAGTTTCTTGAACTGTATGTTTGTCTTAAATGAGGTCAGGTGGTCAAATACATCCAGATTACTTGCTAGTATTAGTCAGTGGAAGAGGTGCCATTTTCGTATATTATCATGTTACCATCTTTAACATTTTTATAACATCATTAAGACATTTTATTATACTTGGAGTTCGATAATATAGTGAGCAGTCAGATTATTTTCATGTACCATGGAACATAGACGGTAACTCTGTTTGCTCAATGCTCAGTAGGGACATCATTCCAAGCTGTACGAAGAATGAGTATCTAGATGCTGTGGTTTTGATTTTTTGCAGTCATAGAGTTTCACCTCAAGTTCAAAATTTATTTAGATTATTTTAGATAGGTTCCTTCTTTAGTGTTCTTTGTCAACGACAAATTATATTGGTGTTGTTCAGCCATACTACTACGGGATACTGAATTCTTTGAATGCTTAAATTGTAATCGGCAGGACGTGTTTGAAAGTTCTAAGCGTGATATAACCATTGCTATGATGAGGAATTATCCACAGCTTCTTCGCAAATTTATGTCTGACAAAGCAAAAATTTCCTATCTACTTGAAATCATTGTTCATATGAACCTTGAGCTCTATTCTCTTAAAAGACAAGATCAGGTGCGTTTGTGGAACTTATTACAATCATGAACTATATAGGGGATTGCCTATTATGAAGTAATTTTTTTTTGAACTGGTAACTAAAAGCTGTTTTCTTTTGCTTTTTTAGAACTTTAAATCTGCTGTACTTCTGATGAAAGAAGCATTTTTCAAGCATGGTGAGAAGGAAGCTCTGAGATCTTGTGTAAAAGCTCTGAACTTCTGTGCTACTGAGAGTCGTGGGGAATTACAGGACTTTGCCCTTAACAAATTGAAGGGGATTGAAGATGAGCTCATTATCAAACTTAAATCTGCAATAAAAGAAGTTGCTGTATGTGCCATTGACAAATTGAAGGGGACTATGTGTTTTATTGATGCATTTTGGTTAAAATGTGCAATTTTTGTTGTTGCAGGATGGTGATGATGAATATTCAATGCTTGTTAACTTGAAAAGGTTGTATGAACTTCAATTGTCAAGGCAAATTTCCATTGAAAGCTTGTATAACGATCTTGCAGAGACTCTCAAGAACTTCAGAAGTATTGATGACGAGGTGGGTATACTGTAGTTTGAATAATACTTTTTTGTAGTCTTGCCAATACACAACTGCTTTGGCTTACTGTTCAGGTAATTGGATTTCTGCTTCTTAACATGCATCTGCATGTTTGCTGGTGCCTACACTCTATCATCAACTCTGGCACAGTCCTGGAACAATCTATATCTTCCTTAATCTCAAAACGCAGTGCCTTGTTTGAACTACTTGAGTCCTTCCTGACTACTAATTCTCCAGAAGGTCTTCGTGCAAGTCAACTTGCATGTAGGGTAAGCATTATTTTTAAATATCTACATCCGACCATGTGTAATTTCCAACCATCTATGTTCACCTATCTCCTGTTAGTGCCATCTATGTTCTCTTTTGGTTAATTGAGTTTGTTGTTTTTCTTGGCCTAGGTTTGTGTTATTTTTTCAGAACAGTGGTGTCTGTTCAGGAAAGCAACCTTTGCATCCACGGAAATAGAAGCTTTGGGGTACTCTCCAGATGAAGCCATTCTTCAAAAGTTCTGGAAGCTTTGTGAACGCCAACTACATATTCCAGGTGGTTTTTGCTCTCCCATTCACTGTTTTCTCTAAATGTGTGGCAGCTCTAGCTCACATCTTACAGCTGTATAGAGGAATAATAGTATGGCTCTAACACTATTATTTATCTTTAACTGTAGAAAAGCGTGCATCTAGAACAATTACTTTTAGTATCATGCTTCTTATTATAGCAATTTTAAATAGTGTGCTTTGATGTAAACTTGTCATCATTGCCATGGTTACTGTGAAAACACTTTGGTTCTAGAGCAGTCACATGAATTTGAATGCGAAATTGTACTTTTATTGAATTCATTTGTTTCCTCATATGCTATATCTTAATTGAAGGAATGTGTTGTTGCACATTGGTTTTTATTTTTGTTATGTTCTTGTTGTGAAGCTTGATTTTCAAAAGGAAACCATTTTGTGCATCTTTTTCCTAGCATTACTTCTTAGGTAAGGATCTAACTTTACTTTGTCTGTTGGAAAGAATATTAAGAAACTAAAGTGTACATCTGCTCCCGACATAACCAAATACAGGAGGAAAATAACTGTTTCACTTCCCTATTTTGCAATGTAAGCACTCTTATGTCATGAAGAGTGAAGATTCACGCAAAAATTTCATTAATATAAAGTAAACAAAAAAAAGATGCTGCAAAAACTTGAGCACCTAATCTGTCGAGTCGTGGAAAATAGATCTCCATGGTCCACCCAGAGGTGTCAATGAAAGAATAAGAGTTAAAGTGTTTTAAGCTTCCAGAACATCATAAATAAGTCCATAACTTATCCATTCAATCCCAGAAAGGGTTTCTTTCTGCACATGAGGGATGTCTTTTGAGACTTTCGTTCATCTTCTAACATGGATACAGATGAGGCTGAAGAAGAAGATTCTAATAGGGAATACATTGAGGAGACAAATCGAGATGCTGTAATCATTGCTGTTGGGAAGTTGGTTGCTGTTGATGCAGTTCCTAAGGTTAGGTGTATTCTCTTTTCATAGTTGGACTTTTCTATACTTAATTCCTAGCTGTACTTCTTATATTGATTTTGGCAATGCTTTTTTGTATTACTGCACTATCATTTAGAAAGCAAAGATTAGGAGGCATACTGTTAATTATCTTTATCAGGTTCTAACATATTTCATCACTGTAATATCTACAGGAATATCTTGCTCCAGAGATACTATCTCATCTTTCAATGCATGGGACAAGTGTATCTGAGGTTATTAAGCATTTGCTAACCGTGTTAAGGAATAACGGTGCAGATGTTGCAGTTTTGTTCCTAGAGGCACTAAAAAGGGTGAGCATCACTACTTGTTAACTGAGATGATTCCTGTTTTATTTTTGTCACTTGGCAGGTTGGCCTTCCAATTTCTTGTGAGCTTTTTGATGAAATTGCAGAAAAGTCTTACTTCAAAATTCGATAATGATATGGTTAAAATGTTTGGTTGACTAAGTGTATAAAAAAGGGGAGCCCGGTGCATGAAGCATCCCCATTCACGCTGGGTCAGGGGAAGAGCAACCGTCAAAGGGGGGGGGGGGAGTGTATGTATGTAAGCAGCCTACCCTGACCCAAGCATCAGTGACTGGTTCCACTGCTTAAACCCGTGACCCATAGGTCAGTCACATGGACACAACTTTACCATTGCTCCAAGGCTTGTCGGTGTATATTATTCATGTTCATGGGTGTGTTTGAGTTGGTTGTTGTTATAATTCAAGGAGCTAGGATGGACAAACTCCATGCTTATAACAAAGATGCATATCCTTGTTTGCTATTTTGCCCTGAAAGATGCACATCATTGTACGTTGATTCTAGCCCAATTGAGATACCACTCAGTCCCGGCTGTTTATTGGTTATAGGTCAAATCTAATGTTTTATGGTACAACTGGGTAGAGAGAAGCAGAATATGATGTCGGGGGTCCCGCTCAATGAGAAGAGCTTGGATTGGATATGCTTTATTCTCAAAGAAGCATCTTCTGATCAGAAAAATCTGGTGAGAAGATGGAGACATAAACACCAGGTCGCAGAATATTTTGGTACCAGGAAACACAACTGTCATGGGAGGTGTATGTGTATCTTATCATTGAAGGGAGAGGCCAGATCAGTTATCAACGTATCATTGTTCCAGAAACAGGCATTAGTGCAGTATGGAGAAGTGTAGCATTTAAGATGGAGAATTTCATTAAATGCTCCCTACAGATGTCTGCCAAGGCTTCCTTCAGGGCATATGACATTAATGTGGTTTATGCAAAAGTCGTTGAGAATAGTAAATGGCAACCAATACCAGCCCAGTGGTAACCACAAATAAGGGTAAAGTGGTTAAAGCCACTGCTGCTGTAAAAAATGGAGGACAAGGTCTACTTGGAAGATGCATCTTTTGGTCCTTCGACATGACAAAGTCTGATATCCCCTCTTCATCAGATGTTTGAATCATCAACAGTTTGGAAGAAGGTTTTTGGGGTTAATATTTATGAGATGGGTGCCTGTTTTCTATTTGAGTTCCCAAACAGAGACATGGCAGAGCAAATTCTCCAGGGAGAATGGATTTGGAAAAAGAACAAAGTTAAACTAGAATTGTGGAATCCTTCTACAGGATGCGTGCCAGCCTCGTGCAATCCCAAAACCAAATGAATTAGGGCAATGGGTCTGGCTCTGCCCTATATTCAAATGAGACTTTCCATGAGATTGGAGATTTATGTGGTGGTTGGAAACCAACGGAGGAGGAAGCAGAGCTAAGAAACCATTTCAAGTGGGCTAGAATCGAAGTACGAGGTGATGGTCGGTATTTCCCAAACGAAGTAACCATCTCTAGAGATGAGTCAACTTCTTCATCCCGATCTGGACTGAGGAAAACTCGATTCAAGCTAATTCCGACGAGCAGCAGAGAAGTCATCGGAGAAGAAGAACTGGAACAACAAAGAACCTAGCTGGTAATAGATCCTTCGAGGATGTAGGGATGACAGATGTTGGGGAGACCCACGTGGGTACAACTGTAACAATTTTTAAAAATAAGGCTGGGAAACACATGCAGGACATGTACTGGATTTAAAGATGGTTTTGGACCTCAAGTATTTTGTGCCTGATCAGGCACAAGTCATATTTAACAACATAAACCCTAGACCGCTGATGATTATTTCCACGAAGCAATTCTAGAAGAAATATCGGCAGTTTATTTCTCTGATCGGTGCATGCAACAGGAGAACGCAACAACACTGGATAATCTGGCAATCAGTGGAGATCAACTGTGAATTGAAAAAGAGAAGGGGGAAAATGAAGCTGGACTTCTTTGTATGCAAACCCAGAAGAATCTGTAAGTGAAGAGCAGGGAGAGATAATTCTAGATATCTCTCGAAATCAACAATCACAGCTGGAGATGACAAATACTGGGGAAATCTGGGACTACAAGGTTGAACCTCCTTCATTCAGCAACAAGAATCTCTACTTGATAAGGGGATGAATGCAACAATGTGGGTTCAACAAAATTTACTCAAACTACACAAGATGTTTGGAATGTTAGGGAGTTCAATGATTTGGGGAAAAGGAGAGTGGTGCAGAGTCTGATTCAAGATTGGAAAACAGACGGTCTGCCTCCAAGAAACAAAGTTAGAAGGGAATGTGTTGGATATAGTTAAACAGATATGGGCAGGGAGATGGATCAGATATGCATTTTTGGAAGCTAGTGGCAGGAATTCTTCTCTTATGGGATGCAAGAGTATGGAAAGAAGAAATTTTATAGGTTGAAGCGTACACTCTATCCTATAACTTCAAGGCCCAATTAAATGATTTTGAATGCCATATCACTGATGTGTATGCTTCTAACAGAAAATTGGAAAGGAGACTGGTATGAAAGGAATTAGCTGACGTCAAAAGTCTAATGGAGTGGCCATGGCCTATCTGTGGTGAATATGGTCAATTTAATATATATATATATATATATATATATATATATATATATATAGATTCCCATATGAAAAAGGGACTGCATTAAGAGAACTTCATCTATGGGGGGATTTTCAGATTGTATGGATAGCGGCATGGAGCTAGTTGATTTGCAGCTTGATGTGGAACTTACACTTGTTTTATAGGAGACAACCATACTAATTCCTCTAGAATAGACAGGATACTGGTATCCACAGAATGGAATAGCCAATTCAGTGATCTAAAGCAATGTACTCTACAGAGAGTGGTTACAGATCATGTCCCAATTGCTCTGTTCTGTGGACACTGGGAACAATCTAAGTCATTTCAAATTTCAAATTTGGTGGTTAAACTCAAGAATGTTTTGTTGACAATGCCGGGAAACGGTGGAGTCTGAAAGAGTGGAGCAGGAATGATTAGGGGAATTTGAAGATTCAGAAGAACAAGCTACTCAGCTAGATGTGCTATAGACAAATCCCCTGGCACTGATGGGTATACAATGGGTTTCTGTCTAAATTGCTGGGAGGTTATAAAGACAGACATATTTCATAATTTCCATTCAAATGCTATGTTTGAAAAAAGTTTTAATGCAACATCTATTGCCCTGATTCTTATCATAAGAAGACATGGGCAAAGGAGCTCAAAGATTTTTAGATATATCAGTCTGATTGAAAACTTTTACAAGTTGATCTCTAATGTCCTGACAGAGAGATTGAAGAGGCCGGTGAACAAACAACGAATGACATTCATTAAAGGAAGACATATAAAGGATGCAGTGCTGATAGCTAATGAAGCAATTGATTTCAGAATCTCACTAGAAAAACCTGGCATCTTTTGCAAACTTGATAGTGAGAAAGGCTATGACATGTCAATTGGGAGCTCATTCTTAGTATGTTGAGACAAATATGCTTGGGGGAGAAGTGGATCAACTGGATTAAATTTTGCATCTGTATAGTAAACTTACATGTATTTTGTTGTTCTGCTTTTGGCGTACAAATGTTTATTCTAATGAGACTGAGTCAATTCTAGATGTTTTAGGGTCCAGCTAGAGTTAGGTTTAACGCTTGGGAAGCTTGTACTTCCTTCTATTATAAATATGGTTCTTACGGTACTTAAGTAAGTATTGATACAAATTTACCAGTTAAAAAAAAACAGAGTAAAAAAAGTTAGTCGGGAAAGAAAGTATACATGTTAGATTCTTTGTTTGGAAAGAAAGTATACATGCTAGATTCAGAAAGGCATCAAGGTACTTCCTTTCCAAACAAAGAGTGTCGTTCTCAGAAAAATCAAGGTTGTATTGAAAGAAAGTGTAGTCTCTTTTCTTTGTGGAGTAGTTGAACATGTTTGATTCTGATTTTGCAGGCCCATGAACGGTACTTAGTAGCACTTTTCTCTGATGATGACGAATCAGCGAGAAAGACTTTTCATGAATGTGAAGATCTCGCCAGTGGGCTTGCTAAGACATTTGGAAATGCTGCTAGAAACAAGCACCGGTCAGATCTTCTGAATATTGTCACAGGAGGCATTCAATATGCCTTTACTGATGCTCCAAAGCATTTATCTTTCTTGGATGGTGCTGTGCTGCATTTCATATCTAAACTTCCTCCTCCAGATATTATGAACATGTAAGAGCTTACTAAATGTAATTTTCCGTTTTAATCACATAATGAAAGGCTAACATTCTGACTCCAATCCTGTTAGATGATCTATCTAGGGCGAATGAAATTCTGTGTTAGCCCTGGTATGGAACAACTTGAGGAAACAACAGATTATCTTCTCATGTTCCTTGGGTTTTGGATATTGTAGAAGCTTGGACACTCTGTGTTCTGCTTGGTTACAGGGTTGGATTTAGATGTGGCTTGGTTAGATATATGCCTGAGAATTGGGACATCCTGGTGGGGTTTGGAGCTTAGGCTGTCGTGATTGGGGCAGATTCCCATGGCAGAAACTTCTCTTTTTTCTTTTTTTGGTTTTAAAAATATGAAGTTCTTTTTATTGAAGTTATTTGCTGATGTGCTAGGGGATGTACCGTTCACAAGCAGTATGCAGAAGTAGAGGTTCATGATGAGAATGTGATTCCTACAAAAATTACGCAATATTCATTGCCAACTGGGATCACATATCTGCTCCAAAAACTTACAAAAGTATAAATGATCATTGATATTCACATCAGATATTTTTATTGTTAACTTCTTCAACTTACAAAATATTAATGATCCTCTGATATGCACATAAAGTTTTAACTTCAGCCTTTTTCCAGATTGGTAACTTCTTAAGCGGTTAAGCCTGTTTTTTTTTCTTTCCTTATTAGCCGCTGAAGTGCCAGAGGAGCCATTTTTACTCTCTACTCCTTTTCCTCTTGAATTCCCAACTTAGAACACGCCTTTGAGAGTAGCCGGTGTCACCCATCTGGTGCCAAACATATTCCACACTTTGTTTCACAATCAGTGTGTGATATAACAATAAAATCACAACTGGTTCTAATCTTATCACCAGTAGATATGACCTATCTTCCATTTCCACAGATTTCTCACTGTGAGAATGGTCAAGGAAGAAGTAAACCTTTTTAGGTGCCTCTAGGAACCAATACCATGGAATAGGCAAAAGATTCCTCTCAAATAATCATTGATATAATGAGTTTATTGTGAAGAGTCTGTTTGCATCCTACTTTCAACTGTTCTGGCCCGTTAGTGACACTAGAAGCAATGGCATACATGAAGTTTAAGGGTGTACCATGTTGACCTATGCAAGGCCTACTTCTCTGAGAAGTTGGTGAAATTAGCTGTAGTTGCTGCTTACTCTCGGATACAGCCTTAGTTTGTTACTGGTATCTGAATCAAGAATAAATGGAGGTTGATACTTTTGCCACTCTCAATGTGTCTCAAAGAAATCAATAAAACCTTACTAATGACCAGCTATAGCTTTCTCATCGGACGTAATGTTTTCTTGCTTTTGGACATGTCAGTGGTGTATAGTGTATATCTTTTCCATTTAAGCTCTCTTTCGTTGTTTTTAAAGTTGTCCTTGAGAGAACTGCCTAAGCAACCCTGTCTTGTCATAATTTGATCTTTCGATGCTATTTTCTTGTTAATGTAAGTATCATAGCTCTCATATGAGCAACTTAACTCTTATGTGATCAGCTTGAAAGATGTCGAGAAAAGAACTGAAAATGTTAACACGGATGAAGATCCAAGCGGTTGGCGACCATATCATATATTTGTAGATACGGTCCATGAGAAGTATGCTAAGGGTGAAGTTTTACAAGGTACACATATACTTTTAGTTTTCTGAATTTGTTTTTTTTCCAATAGTTTGTCTTCTCCAGTCTTGCTCCCTTTTTATGCTGTGCACTTTAATTTATGAGTTAATTCTTGTTTGTTTCTCAGTCCTACTAAACAGCTCTGGTTTCAGTGTATTCGTTTTGGGTCCACTTCCAAAGGGCTTCTTTTCTTTTCCTTTTTATTTTCCTGTGAAAGGGAACTGTTATATGTAAGCACATGCCTATAATGTCTGAAACTGTGTGAGGAGTTTTCAAAAACTTAAGAGGGGTTGTTTGACTATAAATTAGGTTCCATGCTGTTAACTTCTTGTCATCTTGGGATGGCGAGTGAAGGCAAATGGAGTGAAACTGGGAAGTGATTACACCAATCCTGTTGTGTGCCACATTTAGTAACAACAATAATGCCTCAATCCTAAAGTAAAAAGGGATTGAATATGAATTCTTTGTATCCATTGCACTCTACTTTGACACGTTTCATGCAAATACTGAATAATTATCTTTTAGGACAAATTAGTGTTTCTGACAAAATAATAATGACAGAAAATTCTTTGTCACACTGATTCTGTACGCCAAACAACAAATTCCTGAATAGACTAAACAAACTTGTAATTAACACCGATTGTGCCTAATGTAAGTGTATCAAATGTCGTCAAAAAGTTATTTGGCTTATTCCTAATTTTGGTGGTGGTATTGTCATTGCTCTCCATGATCTCTAGAAAATAATATCTTAAACCTATTGTTTAATAAGATCATATCATTGCTGTTCTACCAAGTTCTAAAATGTCCTTAGAATAAAATGAAGTCACTTGGGTATGAGTGTATAAATGAGAATAATTGAGCTGAGCAATGGTTCACAAGCTAGGTTTGAAATCTAAATCAACTTTAGAAGTCATCATGCTGGGTGTCTTTATTCGTTTTTCCCATTTTTACCAATTTTATGACACTTTGGTTTTCCTTCATGGTGGTAAAGCTAATCATGTCAAGGGTCATGAATAGTTTCAAAGGTTGTGATTAGACTAGAAACTGGTTTAATTTATTTATTTTAGTTCTGGATGAATTGGTTGTTGTTCTTTGCAAGTAAATGTGATTGTTTGTATTTTCTTTTGGGAGAATTGGGTTTGGTTCATCTTCTGGAAAAAAGGTCACCTAATCCTTATCCTTGTGAAAGCAATAGATCAAAACCGATTAGATATCATTGAATGTTACTATGGCTTGTAAATTTCACATAGAATACTACAATGTTTGGTTGGAAGGACTAGAAAAATTTATTCCCGCATAACTAATGTAGCTGGGATAAATATGATCTATGCGTAATTTCATATTGCATTTGATTTGCGGTACTAAAAATATAGCATTAAGTTATGTGGGAGTATATGTATTATTTTATGCAGGATAATGTGGAATTAGGATACGTGTATTGGTAATATAGATGCCCTTTAAGTAAATAATCCTTGCATAACATTTCATGTATTATTATTCATTGCATAACAGTTTCTATGTTATTATTTGTTAAAGAATGACAGAAGTCTTACATTGGTGGTCAATGTGATAAGTGGACTCCTTATAAGACTTGGGCAATCCTACTCCCTTTGAGCTAGTTAATGTCATAGTAACACATCACTTATGGTTTGTGCAATCATAGGATCTGTTTGAACTGACTGCTAATGTGAGTTCTTTTATAGATGATAAGGAAGGTACAGTCGGGAGACGTCGAGGTCGTTCGACCAAGAAGCAGAACATACAAGGAAAGAAGCTTTTTGACGAGCACAATTCTAGTGAAGACGAGGAATCAATCAGTGGATCTGACCAGGAGGCAGATGAAGAAAAACAAGATGACGAAGAGGTCCCTCTAATACATTCTTTTAAGTCATCAGCCAAGCTAAGGTCTCTGAAGATATCAAGAGAGAGCTGAAGCTATGTGAGAACTGGTCATTTTGGTCTCTGTTTAGACTTTTCCTGTTCCAAAGCATCAGGTACTTATTTATTGATTGCCAATTTCAGACAAGAAAAAAGATTTAGTTTTTAAAATAAAAAATAAAAAATAGAAAGATCACCTTAGGCACTGGTTTCATGTTTTACACAATTTCCGTAGGTTTTTGTTAAGCAGGCTTCTTGTACATTGCTTTTCTTATTCTTGACATCTGCTAGTTTGAATAGGATGTTCCGGACATGTGTTCATCTTTTAATGTATAATCATCTAAGCTCTGATTCTACCTGAATCAAATTTACAGTCTTGATGATGCCTGTTTGTCTAACTTAAGACTGCACATATTCATCTTTTTTCTGGAAGTGACAGCTGAAGTGAATTCCATTTGTTATTTTCAGGTTCTCAAGTCTTAAAAGTCTGTTCTCTGTGATCACGAGCAAACAGGTTCCTCGCGAACCATTCTAGTTTGAGAGGAAACCTTTGTTGAAGTAGACCTTAGGTGCATGCAGCCTTGTGTATTTAAAATAGGTCATGTCTCCATCTCTTTTTTTTTCTTTTCGAAGTAGCTGTTTTTGCGATTTCTTTTTGGCAGCTTCAAGTCATTTGTGGATTCGCTAAGCTATTATTTCTCGGGATTACCTTGTCATTGTGTAACCTTTGGACTCCTAATGGCTAGTAAGTTCTGAATTGCCAAAAAAAAAGTACTAGGAAGAGAAATGTGCTGAAGATGGAAGCAAATTTCAAGTAGGAGAAATGCAAAATATTCAAATACAGGATCAACGTTTCTGATTGTTTTTTCACCCTAGGTGTGATTACAACTATTTACAAGTTGCTATTGATATTTACATATTAGTTGTAATCACAGTTGTAATTTGAAGGGGAAGGCATTTGTTTGTGCGTAAGCCCCTTTAGAGATAGGGGCGAGCCAGGGTAAAGGCTATAGTAAGTTTATTGCGACTGAAGTATTGTTTCTACGTGGGAATTTAGAATGGAATCACTCAACTTGTGCAATCCCAACAGTCATGGTATGGTAGCCTTGGTAATGCTACTCATAGCTATATTCATTAGAGTAAACTGGGTTTGTGAAATCTTCTGACTCTACGGTCTGGGTGGCAAGGAGGAAAATATATATTTTTCAATCATGTTTGGTTGTCTAAATATTTGGAAAATATTCTCTAGAAAAATAAGTTTCTTAAAAATTAGGAAATGATTTTTCTAATATTAAATAGGGAAAATAAGTTTCACAAGTGATAGTAACATTCCAAGCTCATTCTCTTCTGTCCACCCACCCAATGCTTCCAATCCTTTTTCCCTGCCATGCCTAACCTCCACTCCCCACTCTATCCCAACCCCATAATGTCTTGCTAGAATACACATGTTTTTGGGATAAATTCTTTTGCTTGCTTATCAAACACTAAAAAATAGGTTGAAAATTTACTTGTTTGTCAAGAAAATATCTTCTTAATACCATACATACCCAGTACTCTGATCCTGTGAAGTGAGAATTTGAATGTAGATTAGAATTACTCTAATTTATACATCTATCTTTTGTATCTTTAACTTGAGATAATGGTCAAGAGTACATCCTAACTAATCTTTCGCAAATTCTTTACTTCAACTATCAGTTGTTCTTTTTTTCTATTTGAATTTTTAAAATAATTACCAATAGGGGTGTGAGAGCATAGTTTGTCCATAAAATTTCATCTACATGACATGTACTAGGGCTATAATGAGCTATCTATTTTGAAATTAATTAGCGTAGATGTTCACTACTATAGAAATAAATACTCACTAATCTCACCTCTCATATTCATTAGGTAGAATACTCCCACATCTAATCCAGAGTTTTCACAATCGGATATGAATCGAACTTCATATTTTGGTATTTTTCCGCTATCCATTGTTTTTTTTCCATAAAGGCCAAAGTTGGCCAAATATATAGATGCATAAAACAAGTACAAGGTCCAACATAATAGCCCCTAAGTCGGCCTACTATGCAAATAAAAAACAACAAAAGCCAAATGACAGAAAAAGAAACCAAAGAAAAACGCCAAAGGGAAAGTGAGATCTCCATATGCTTTTAAAAGGTCGTCTTCTCCGATAAGCTTTGACTGGTCCGATGACTTGAATGATGCACACCGCTATAAGGATGCTGCTCATTGGTAAGTTTCCTTTCTTGCATGACTGAATATGAAGAAATTTGAGCTATTACTGCCTTTATTTGAACATTTTGTGCTTTGTCTGTGACTATTTCAATCCCATCCTAGCACGTAGTGTCCTTGCAAGGCTAAATACTCCTGGGTGACCGATAGCGAAGTAGTACCGTGAGGGTAAAGAATCCGGGAGTGAAATAGACATTAAACACTATTAGTGGTGGATTACCTTAGTTAAGGTTATGGCATGTCGTCTTGTTGTATTTTTTTTTATTTTTATAAAAGCTAATAAAACCATCAAGACAATATAATAAACTAAA
Organism: Solanum lignicaule; assembly: GCA_029582545.1. Taxonomy (NCBI): domain Eukaryota; kingdom Viridiplantae; phylum Streptophyta; class Magnoliopsida; order Solanales; family Solanaceae; genus Solanum; species Solanum lignicaule. The sequence goes on from JAJOOF010015559.1 coordinate 34,668, forward strand.
AAAACACTATTGAACTATATCTCATCTATTTTTTGTAAAAAAAAAGAAACTTACAAAATACGGGTTGCCTCTCGAGTAGTGCTTGATTTAACACCACGACACAATGGGATTGACTCGATCATCCAGTGTCAAGATCAAATAGATCTCCGCAACAATCATATTCTTGTAGATCTATTTTTATTTTTCATGATCCTTTCCATTACTTCTCTAAGCTTGAAAATCCAATCATGACCATGTCTTGCCACATCGTTCATAACTTTGGTGACTTCTATTGTCACTTCGTTCAAGTTTTCACCTGCACTCATATGCTTCACACCGACACTCCAGTAGCTTTGGCTAAGTAATGACTTCAGTTTGTGGTAACCCTTGGTACCAAGATTCACCTATAAGGGAGTGTATATACATTTTCAGCTTCAATTCTTTGTCAGTCATTAATGAACTCATATGATTCACGCTGACACTCATAAAATTTCTCTAGCGTTGGAGAAGATTGCTCTCCTAAGAATTACAATAGTCATTTTTTTCTTGTAATGTGAGTAGTGGTATATCAGGATGTTCGTCCATCACCTTTACTATGGATACAATCTGCATCAGACATCAAACACTTTAATTTTGTCATTGTCACGATCCAAAGTAGACCCTAGATGTAACATGACGTAGAGGGTCGAGAGGCCCTACACAAGCCACTTAACATGCATCATACAAAATAATAGAAGTAAAGTCTTTAAAAGATAGCATTTTATACATCAAAAGAGTTTGACAAAAGTGGATCGAAAGTCTTAACATAAGTCTCAAAGCCACCTAATACAACACAAGGAAAGTGATTGGGACGTAACCCATACATCACATACAAAGTCTGAAACTAAAGTATAGAAGAGCATACAACACAAGGAAAGTGATTGGGACGTAACCCATACATCACATACAAAGTCTGAAACTGAAGTATAGAAAAGCAAAACTTCTAGCTAGGATGAATGGGCTAACTGTGGATATGATGCTGGAAATAGACCGATTTTATATCACCCTTCAATTCGAATTAGCAAAAGCAATGTCTCATTGCATAATATGGATTCCAAACATTCATGATCTGGATGTGAATGAGTCGAATGACTTATCCCTCGGTCTATTAGTGAACCATCTCTCCAGGGATTGTGAAAGATGTTCTACTAGAAATATTCTTGTTATTTTTTCGACTCGTATTCCCCAAAAAGTGGATCCAGCTCTAATAGCTCCGAATAAATTAAAGGGAAAAGGCTCAAATATCTCATCGAAGTATTGGAAAAGGCTCATCTATGCCATCCATTAAAAGTCTGGCTCATTTATGCCATTACCGTTATAGAAAAGGTCCATTCATGCCACTTTTCATTAACCACCTTTTCTATAACGGAATCCATATCTAGATTTTCAAAATCATTTATGTGACATGGCCTCTTATTAGAGGTCCACGTCACCAATATAAAATCAGGTCATTTAATTAAAATAAAAACAAAAAAGACGCTTTTATTAGTCCTAACTTGCTAGCGCCGCTGCGCCGCCTTTAACCTAATACCTTCCGTGAATGGCCATTCCGGCCACTGGTCAGCCTAATCTTGAGGCTGGCCAGTCGAATCTGTTACAAGATAGTAGTTTTCCACCTCTAATACAAAATTCTCGTTTAAATCTGCCTATCGCGCCTGGGTTGGCGACTAACGATACTCATGTAATTAACAATTATGCTAATGTCCTTAAGAATCATATCAACAATCAAGCCCAAAAGGCTGGAATTGAGCCTATTCCATTGAAATAACTCCAATACAATAATGGCATTCCAAGGATTGTGTGGACAGAAGAGGAAGTTGATAGGATGAATATTTTGGAAGATCTTCAATACGTCGTGGTTGGAAAAATTTCCTATGGTTGGCCGGAGTTGGAAGAACTCCGCACAAGTATCCCACGACAGTGTAATATCAAAGGAGAGTGTAAAATAGGCCTATTGAGAAATAGGCATGTTCTGATTAGATTGGATCAACAAGAAGACTTCATAAACTTAATGTCAAAAGGCATATATTATATTCTGGCCAAGGACGGTTATTCATATACTATGAGGCCACTTATATATGATGCTAAGTTTAAGGTTGAAGAAGAGACGACACAAGTTATGGCATGGATATCCTTCCCGGATTTAAAATCCACATATTTTGTAAAGGACGCCTTGTTTTCATTAGCAGCTGCAGTTGGAAAACCTCTTCAGTTAGACATGGCTACAATCAATAAAACTAGACCTAGTTGTGCGAGGGTCAAGGTGCAAGTGGACTTGTTAAGTGAGTTTCCAAAGCATGTGGAGATGGAGATTACAAACGAAAAGACAAAGGAGTCTAGGATGGAAAAATTTAAGATCCAATATGATATGCTGCCCAAATATTGCAAACAATGTAAAGTGCAAGGTCATGAGGATGAAACATGTAGAAGCCTCCATCCTGAACTAAGGCAAACAGAGGTACACAATGCAAAGGGGACAGAACAGGGGACAAACGATAACAACAATGAAGAGCAGGGCAATGAACTTGCAACAAGAAGGAGACGAGTTGTTCGAAGATATTGGAAACCCATCAACATACAAGAGTCACGAGAAAAGTAAGGTGAGCAATAAATTGGAGTACAAAAAATGATAGAAAAGGGCATTAATATTGATAATGCTTTTGCTGCACTGGCCGAGAAGAAAGAAGAGGTGCATCCAGAGGAATCTACAGGGACAAATTATAATAATGATAAAACAAGTGAAGTCAAGAGTCAGAGGGAAGCTAACAAGGTTCATCATCACTCATCGACAAAGGAATGGACAACTAATGCATTTGCAAATTATCAAGGAAAGGGAGGGGGAGACAAATGTAGCATCAATAGCACCATAGAGCAGAACAATATAGAAAAAATAGCAACACGACATAATGGGGAACTAATGGAGGAACAATTGGTGCATAATGGTCAACAGGCACAAGGGATGATTGATGTAGTGCTGGGAGAAGGAGAGAGGCAGCTGATAATTGTACCTACAAAGCAAAATATAGAAGATATCAGTCTCAATCAAATGAATAAACAGGATTCCCAGATTGTTGCTGCAGTGGAGGAAAAACAGAAAGAAGAGGCTGACAGCTTACTCTTGAAAGAGTTAGCTGAGGCAGATTGCCAGATTCCCCTCCAAATTGTAGTTCCATTGGTTGAAGAAAGTCTTTCTTGTGCAGTAGCTGTAGTTCCTGTTATACCAACACCAGAGAAAGATAATAGGTCAGCAATTATGAGTTGTAGTGTAAAATCAGCCCCTATGGAGAAACTCCACACACTAATATCACATCAAAGTCAAGAGGATATGGTGGTGGAGAGCAAGGCTGCCAGTTCATTCATAGAAGACACAGATGAAGTGAATAGTGATCAAAATGCAATGTAGGTATGTAGAGAGGCTGGAATCTCTCCTTTAGTTTTATTGAAATGCAAAAAAGGTAAAACTAAAAAGGAGGCTGATGTTCAACCAACAAGAATACAGTCCAAGAGGGTGGTAAAATCATCAATTAGATGATAATGAAAGCACTCATTTGGAACATAAGGTCTGTGAGGACTCAAAATGCATTTCACAGAGTTCAAA
>JAJOOF010015560.1:0-32831 GCA_029582545.1 Solanum lignicaule
AAATACTATAAATCATGATAATTGACAACATAAAATATTTCAAAAATGTTGTATGTGGGTACTCTTATTATGCCTTAAATAGCGTCAAAGAAAGTACAAGTTTGTGATAAAAAAAACTTATTCCTTTATCCACGCAAACAATAGCTTCAAAAACTCGATTATTAGCCCCAAAATATACCATTTATATTATTGGGCCCGTGCTATGCACGGGCAACATTATCTAGTTATATATATAAAAATAGGTAAAACTAAAAATATGATAAATTTCCAGAAAATAAGGAATTCATTTAAGTTTTGTTAATGTTAAAACTTTATAAAATTTTAATTCGGTTATTTTCTTTACAACTCACGTTAATTTTAAATAAAAAAATTTAATTAAATTTTAATTTTTTAGTTCAAGGTGCTTATGTGACAGATTTTGTCTTTCATACTATATATAAATAGATAGATTTAATCTAATTTTAAATTGAAAATTACTAAATTATTATTAAAATTTAATTTTTAAAACCAAAAAATTAGTTTTATTATTATTATTAATTATTTTTATTTTTTCATTTATAAAAATAAATAATATTAGTAATTTATTATTCAATTCTTAATTAATAATTTATAATTATTTAAAAAGCCTGTTTTTTAAGGTACTGACACGTGACACTTTTTCTTCTCCTATTATATATAGATAGATACTAGGTAATAAATTCGCGCTTCGCACGGGTATAAATAATCTTTCTAAGCTTTTGCACAACCTTTCTAATAATAGATTGTTATAAGAAAAGAAAAAAAATTAGTAGGTTTTAAGAACATTTCAATAGAAATTAAATGATTTGACATTATCACATATCTCAAGAATTATAAATATATAATAAATGATTAAAAATATCTTGATATCTAATCATTTTTTTCTTTTACATAATTTATCATAATATATGTTTGATAATATAATTGTCTTGTTAAAACCAAGTGATGTTTTTATGTAGCGATTAAACATCACTTTTTCTAATTTTTTTTGTACATGAAAAATATAGAATCTTATAATTTTATGGTTAGAATAACTCCTTGTGAAAGTAAAATTATGTGAAAGTTTTCGATAATTAATATTAGTTATAAATAAGTTAAGACCATTAAAAATGTACACCACAACAACATAAATATTTTTTTTATAGACAATTTACTTGTCTTAGGTCAAACGTTCACCACTTTTCGTTATTGTTACTTTGTTAGTCTAACAAAATTTATAGAAGGGGAAAAATAAATTTTAAACGACAACTAAATAATATTGTTGACCATTTTAGAAATTCATTCTTCATTAAACTGCTGCTCTGAAGGCCCTTCTAGATGCTTCATCAATGCAACTTTACGACTTTTTCATAAATATGTATGTATATTTTTTTCATTATGAAAGTACAAGTAGATTAAAATATTGGATTGTAGATTCATGTTAAAGAAATATTCTCGAACATTAAAAAATTAAGAATGAGTATAACCTAGATAACTCAAACACTCAACAATGACTTGGGGCGTAAAGGACAACAAATCTATGTTAATAGACATATCTTTTGTAGCTTAAGCTATTACTTTTATTTAGAGCATATTTTATTTCATATTCTTCAAATTAAGCTTGCCGAAAATAGTCATAACTCACACCAAAAATATTTAGAAGAGCCGAATGAGAAGGAAAAAAAAGAAAACATTAAAAGGGCGAAAGCTTTGTCCAAGTAAGATCATATACATACCAAACGAAAAATAATCAATACAATTTTAAGGAGACCACAAAACAGCGAGAAAAATATACATTAAAGGGAGTAAACTATGAGATATCCAATGATGATAACAAATCATTCTAACCAGAAAAGTTCCTATGTTTTGAACTAACATACATAAAAAAATTGACTAACACTTCAATCTACTTTCAATCCTTAAAGTACTCATAATATCCATTGATAAAATTTAGTAAAAAATAGATAACAACAACATAAAAGTAAAAAAATATGGGCATGCAAAATTATTAACTCTCAGAAGATTTTCTAAAGAACACAAAATCTCATCCTTGAATGTGAAGGAATGACGTTGTTGATGAAAAAATTAGAGATTTGTAAGGGCTTGTTTTATCGTACCTTCAAAAGTTCAAGTAGAGAAAACTTGCTTGAATACTCAATTAACATTTATCATTTAATTTGTACTAACAAATACTTATAACAATAATTTTGCAGAAACATAAACAACAAAGCTCAAAGCATGTACTCAAAAATAACAATTAATAATATAAGTATAAATTAATGACTGTAAAAAACATATCAGGATCTGTAACAATAGAATGAAACAGAATGGAAAAACAAAACAATGGTGTCAATGAGTCATTTAACAAGAGCTAAGTACACAAATATTTAATTGTCCAGAAGAAGAAGAAGAAGAAGAAGAAATTCAAAATTTATGTTGTTTTAAAATGAGAGGAAATTCCTCTATTTATAGACAACAAAGGGTCGTGTGAACAAATATTTATTGTGTCTTATTAGAGAGGTCACAACTTTTTGGAAAAGTTACAACCCTTCGGGAAGGTCACATCATTTCATAAAAGTCACAACTTTTCATGAAAAAGGAAGGCTAATTTTTTGGAAATAAAATAAATTAAAAGGGAATCTTGGTTTGTGGTGGCGCCACATAGGCGGGTCTAGGGTTTTCTTTTATATATATATTTATTCATAAAAGTCACAACTTTTTATAAAAGTCGCAACTTTTCATAAAAGTCACAACTTTTCATGATAGAGGAAGGCTAGTTTTGAAAATAAAATAAATTAAAAAGGAATCCTGATTTGTGGTGGCGCCACGTAGGCGGGTCTAGGATTTTCTTATATATATATATATATATATATATATATATATATATGATATGATTTTACTAGGCATAAGTTTAGATAATTTATGTCTTGCTTGTCATAAATTGCATAGGAATTAAGTTATTTGGAATAAGCTGTCATAAATTGCTTAGGAATTAAATTATTTGGAATAAGCTTGTAATATTTTATGACTAAATTTGTCTAGACATAAATTTAGAGAATTTGTGTTTTGCACGATATAGGTTTTGTAGGAATTATATTATACTATGACATTACTTTTGGGTTCTAAAGTAAAACTTTTGCTTGACTGGTTTAGGCTAGTTTTAAGTTGGAAGAGGTCTTGAGTTCAAGTCTACTTAACCACAAATTTAAGCAAAGTATGATATATTTGCTTTTAGTTGGGGTTTGGAACCCCAACCACAAACAAAATTAGCCAACACACCAACAAATAACTTTTGTCAAATAGGGTGTAACACCCCAGAAAATTTTCGAACTAAGATTCGAACCGTTCATCGTAGTGAGTGAGATTTTGCCAAGAAATTAAAAATTTCTTAAGTTTTAAGGTCACTAGATGTAGCACCTTGAGTTCCAAAAAGAACTAAATTGGAAATAGCAAAATCTAAAATTTTGCAAGTTTTGCTTAAGTTATGAGTTTTGGGTCGACTTCAAACAACCATAACTCCTAGCTCAGGATGAGTTAGGTATGCTACCAGATACCGTAGGAAAGAATTTTGAATCATCTTTCCAACGCCATCGATTTTGCTCAGTTTTGAGGTTGGATGAGTGAGATATGGCCTTTCGAAGTTAGGCTATCCAGTTAAGGAAAGTTAGCCGGAAATAGTAAGGGGTATTTTGGTCTTTTCCTTACCCAAACAGATTTAATTCATTTTTAGTAATACTTTTAAGGGTCTAATCCTATTAAGTTCAGTTCTATAATTCTAAAATACACCTAGGGTTTTAGTTGAGAGTTCAAGAAGAGAAAAGAAGAGAAAAGAGGAGAGGATCAAGCGTTCGTCGAGATTCTTGCGTGTTGTAGCGGATTTTCGCTAGGGGTTTGATCCCTAAGAGGTATGTAAGCTTCCATAGTGTTAGGTTTATTCACCACACGCCAAACATGTTATTTTCAGTGCAAATTTCATTCTTGAAGTTGAAAGATTTGAGTTCTTGATGAATTCTTGATATGTGTTCTTGAAGTTCATTCTAAATCTTGTTGTGTTGGGTTTTGGATGATTTCTTGAGGTAAAAGTGAGTGTTTTAAGGGATGTATTGAGTAGATTAGAGTGTACTTATGTTAAGTAATCAATTCTAAGTGATTGGGGAAGAAACCGTTCGATTCTAGGCGAGTTAGGATGAGAAAACGAGCAAGGAAAATTCGTCGATTTTCTGGGTTAGGGCCTGGCCCAGCCGGAGCGCCCCAAACCCTCCTCTGAAGTTTAGGGGCTGGCGCCCCGCGCCACCCATAGCGCCAGGGTCGCCTACCCCTCCAGTTTGTTGTCGGTTGCCCCGTTTGAGTTCGTTTAAAGTACACCTTCACTCCTTTTCGATTCTAACTACTCTAAGCTACTTCTAAACACCTAAAATCATTCCTAACATGATCATAACCTTGAATTCATAATTCAACTTCAAGGTAGAGTTGAGAGTTAAGTTTTGAGAATTCTTTCAAACATTCTAAGAAAGTCCTTTTGAGTCCTTTTGTGGAATCTTCTACAACTTCTAGTAACTTGTTTCAAGACTCGAGCAAGTGAGTATGAGAATGAGAAGAATGTATTCATGAGTCTACTTTGTCATCATGATATCTTTCATATCATGAACCATAACTCTTGAATTCATAATTCACATTCAAGAGAGAGTTAAGAGTAGAGTTCAAGAAAGCCTTTGAGTTCAATTGTGAATCCTTTGAGATCAACTATCGATTTGAACTAAGTTTTGAGGAAGTAAGTCAGAGAATAAGAAGAGTCGTATACATGAGTTCCATATAGTTATGTAGACCATCGAGTCAAGTTTTTTCATGCCCACAATTTTGCATGAACTTCGTAAGTTGAGCATCCTTCAGAGAAGTGGTATCTTCAAGTTCTAAGCCTTTAAGTGTTGAGTTCCTAATCCCTTTTGAGAAGCATCTTTGAGTACTTGAGTTGAACATTTCATGCTCATAATTCCGCATGAATATTATAAGTCGAACAGTCTTGAGATGAGAAGTATCTTTGAGTCATTGAGTTGAGTAGTTCATGCTCATAATTTTGCATGTACTCTGAGTTGAGCATTTTTTAAATGAGTAGTATCATTGAAGTTCTTGAGTTCCAAGTATTTGAGTTCTATCTATGGTTATTGAAAACCTTGCATCGAGTCGTTCACATCCATAATTCGGCATGAACCACATTTTAAAAAGTCTTTTACAAATATTTTAATTTTGTTTTAAGACTTAAGTTTTGAGTTCAGTAAAGAGTAAAGAGTAAAGTTTGAAGTCCTTTTCTTCAAAAAGTATATGGGGATTAAGTATTCCCAAAGAGTTTATAAATGTTTTCACATTTAAATAAGAACGGAAACTGAGATTTCCAAAGAGCTTTCGGGCTAGTTTTCAGAAAAGAGTAATTGCTTTCTAAATGAAGCAAAAGAGGAAATTGAGATTTCCAAGATAGCCTTTGAGCTAAGTTTTTTAGCACTAATCTCAAATCACAGAAGAAGTATGTTTTTAAAAATATAAGTGCTAGTATATTTTGGGAGTAGTATTGAGCACCGAATTGGGGACGAGCATGTGTTCAGATAACTCACGTCTCCATAAAACCATGTAGCCACTATGGGTAGAAAAGGGTCATACTTTTTAGATGAATCCTTTTCACAATAGACTAGTGGATCCACTAAGTTAAGTTAAGGTCCTATACTGATGGCAAGGTATAGGATGGTCCTTGGCAGCGTGAGCTAAAGTGTTGTATCATCACTATAGCTCTTAAGTGATAGTTGTCGGTTAGAGAAACTCCCACAGAAGTTATTGTATTCTTATATACACAATTATTTGTATTTTTACATACATTTCAGAATTTTGTTGTATCCTTGCATACACACAGAGTTGACAACATGTTTTTAAATAATTTATTTCTTTATATTGAACTTGTTTTAAATTGCTTTATATTGAAATGAGTTCAATATCCAGAGTTGAGTATCCAGAGTTGAATATCATATCCTTGAGTTGAGTATCTAATCTCTGAGTTGAGTATCTTATCCTTGAGTACTTTTGAGTTGAGTAAGTTTGAGTAGTTTTGAGTATTCCTTGAGTTGAGTAAGATTGAAAAAAGGTAAGTATGTTTACTTTATATCAAGTTTCAAACTTATGTTTATGCTTTAGAATTCCTCTTACATGCTCGTATATTCCACGTACTGAGCCATTTGGCCTGCATCTTTTCATGATGCAGACACAGGTATTAAAGATCATCAACAGGAGTTTCGTTGATACATCCAAGAGTTCGAGTTAGCTATGGTGATCCTCCTTGCTTTTGGAGGATTTCATTTACCCTTCATTTATATCAGTTGTTAGGATGTCGTGGGTCTTGTCCCGACTTCATTCTTTATCAGTTAGAGGCTTCATAGATAGTCAGTATAGTTGAGAAGTTTGTATCATTTATTTTATTAAATGTTTTAAAGACTAAAGTTGCCTTTTTATGGCGAGTTATATATATTTTATTATACAGAGTTTTCTTTGGAATTAAAGTTTGTATTTAGTTTTATGAACTTTTATTTCAGTTTTAAGCTTTTGTATGCTTAAGTTAGTCTTCCGCTTGTAGTCAGCCAGGATGAGGGTTCGCTTGGGAACCAACAATGGTTCTTGAGTGTCGGCCACATTCAGGGTGTAGACTCGGGTTGTGACATAGGGTCATTTAATTTTTTTTTGTATATCTCTTTATGCCACAGTAATAATATATATACTCAATAAAATTTTCGCTTGACAACTCTTCACTCAACGTGGGTCTGCCCCTACTTGGTATCTCGTATCGCTTTTTATCTAGTTGAATATTGTGAGATTATTGAGTAAAATGGCAAATAAACAAGTAAGAGAGAGAATCATATAAAGCTTCAGACTTCAATGATGTATGAACACCGTATCCGGAGACAGAGACCTTATATATGTAATGGCGGTAAGAAGAGAAAGCTTAAAGAATAAAGACTAAGTAAATTATGGAAACTTGGAGCACAAGAATAAGAGTGTTGTTGTATCAGTCAATAAAAAAGTTCAACTCAAACCTAAAGTACTAAAGAAAATGGACGTTGGCCATGTGGTAATGTCGTTAGTAGCCACATTTGTGGAAGTTTGGTAGAGTTTTGGTAGTCAAAGTTTGATAGAATTTTGGTAGAGTTTGGCAGCGAAGCTTTGTGGAAATTGGCTACCACATTTATGTCAAAGTTGTTTACCTACAAGTTTGAATTGTTAGTTTCCATTGATGTCATTAGTGACATCAAAATGGACAGAATTTTTCTTATAAATAGAGCACTTCTGCTCATTTGTAAGGACACACCAAAAATATAGAAGCAATAGAGAGTAGAGAGAGTAATCCTTAGTTTGTGAGAAAATAGTGTGTAAGTAATATTGTTGTGAGTTGTTAGAAATAAAAGAGTGTTGAGTAGTAGTCTTTTAACACTACCAAGTTTTTCATCAATATTATTGTATTACTTATTTGGGTATCATATTTTATCCATTTCAATATTTGGTGTCGTTGTTACTCTTTTCCTATTGCTATTTAGTTTGGACATTATCCTAGGTTTGATAATCATTTTGTCCAACAACGTGGTATCAGAGCCATGACAAATAATAGTCCGTTGTCCTTTCAGTACCCCCGTCTCATAAGAGAAAATTATGAAAAATGGTGTCTACGAATGAAAGCCATTCTTGGCTCTCAAGATGTTTGGGACATTGTAGACAAAGGGTATACAAAACCCGTTAATGAGGAAACTTTGTCCTTACATGAAAATGAGGTCTTGTTAAAGACAACAAAAAAAGATCAACAGGCCCTCACTCTTATCCATCAATTTTTGGATGATGGCATGTTTGAGATGTTGGCTGATGCAACCACCTCAAAAGAAGCTTGGGAGATTTTGCAAAATTCTCTCCAAGGAGTTGATAAAGTAAAGAAGATAAAACTTTAAACTCTAAGGACTGACTTTGAAGTTTTAAAAATGAAAGAATCTGAGTCCATTTCGGATTTTTGTTCAAAGTTGATAGCTGTTGTAAACTAACTAAGAAGATACGGGGAGGAAGTAGATGATGTGCGTGCAGTAGAAAAGATCTTTCGTTCTTTAACACCTAAATTTGATTATGTGGTATGTGCTATTGAGGAGTCTAAAGATTTAGACTCTATGACGGTAGAACAAATTGGAAGGTTCTTTACTAGCCCACGAAGAGAAAATGAAAAGGAGAAAAGAAGAGCAACTAGAGCAACTTCTTAAAACTCAAGCATCTTTCAAAGGATTTGAGGTGAGAAAAGTTACAAAGGAAATGGACAATGGCGAGGCCGTGGAAGAGGAAGAAGTTATACCAATAAATTCAATAATGAAGATAAGAGTCACCAGTCATTCAGAGGTCGTGGTCGTGGTCAACGAGGAGGTAGAGGACATGGAGCTTACCAAGGTACAAATGAAATGAGGTATGAAAAATATAAAAATGAGTGTTATTACTGTCATAAAATTGGACATTACACTTGAGAATGTCGTAGTAATGTTGAAGAGACAATTAATCTTGCTGACAACAACAAAGACGAAAATGAGTCAACGTTGTTATTAGCACTCAAAGAAAATACAGATGATTGCAGTTTATGGTATCTTGAAAATGGAGCAAGCAATCATATGTGTGGCCACAAGGATAAGTTTGTGGAGATAAAGAAGACGGTGAAAGGTAATGTGTCTTTTGGAGATACCTCAAAGATCCAAATTGAAGGGATATGTACGATTCTGATATCATGTAAAGATGGTGGCCATAAATTGATTAACAATGTTTATTATGTGACAAAATTAAAAGTAATATTTTGAGTTCGGGTCAACTTCTTGAAAAAGGATACGATATTCATATGTAAAATATGCATATTTAGCTTAGAGATTCAAGTAACAACTTAATTGCTAAAGTGCATATGGCAAAGAATAAGTTGTTCCCTTTGAATCTTAAAACCATCGATGCAAAGTGTTTGAAGGCCAATGTGCAAGATGACTCATGGTGTTGGCATATGATATTTGGGCACTTGAACTTTGAAGCGCTCAAATCAATGGGAGACAAGAACATGGTAGATGGGATACCGTCAATCAACTATCCAAATCAATTGTCTGAAGCTTGTCTTCTTTGAAAACATGCAAGGAGGAGTTTTCTAAAGGAGACTACATCAAGAACAAGTAACCCACTCCAACTTGTACACACCGATGTGTGTGGTCCAATCGATCCACCTTCTTTTGGTAAAAGAAAATACTTCTTGCTCTTTATTGATGATTTCAGTAGAAAGACTTGGGTATACTTCTTGCAGCAAAAGTCTGAAGTTTTTGTTGCATTTAAAAATTTCAAAGCACTTGTAGAAAAAGAAAGTGGCTATGAAATAAAAGCATTAAGGTCCGATAGAGGAGACAAATTTACTTCAAAAGAATTTAATGACTTTTGTCAATCTCATGGAATTCGTCTCCCTTTAACGGTACCTTACTCGCCCCAACAAAATCGAGTTGCAGAAAGAAAGAATAGAACAATTCTTAATATGGCTAGATGTATGCTGAAAGCTAAACATCTACCAAAAGAATTTTGGGCCGAGGTTGTTTCTTGTGCAGTTTATTTGAGCAACAGGTCTCCAACAAAAAATGTACGAGATCAAACACCTCAAGAAGCATGGAGCGGAAGAAAGACAAGTGTCAAGCACTTGAGAATATTTGGGAGCATAGCCTATACTCATGTTCCACATCAAGGGAGAGCTAAACTTGACGATCGTAGTGTCAAGTATGCGTTTGTTGGCTATGACGCAAGTTCAAAAGGCTACAAATTGTACAATCCAAGCAATAACAAGGTGGTACTGAGTCGTGATGTTGAATTTGATGAAGAAGCATCATGGAACTGGGAGGCTCTGGAATATAAAACATATGATTTTCTTCCATACTTCGGAGATGAAGAAGAACATGAGACTATGCCACATGCACATGATGCAACCCCACCTCCTTCACCAGCAAATGTTGCATCTCCATCTTCTCAAGAGAGTTCAAGTGAAAGACCACATAGGATGAGGAGCATCCAAGAACTCTATGATGACACAGAAGAAATTACTAATTTTGGTTTTTTGTGTTGTCTCTTTGCTGATAGTGAACCAATGAATTTTGATGAAGTTGTTACTAACAAAAGTTGGAAACAATCCATAGAGGAGGAGATCCAGTCAATAGAGAAGAACAACACTTGGGAGTTAACAACTCTTCCTAAGGATCATCGAGCAATTGAAGTCAAATGGGTATACAAGGTGAAGAAAAATGCTCATGGAGAGGTAGAGAGATACAAGGCAAGACTTATGACTAAAGGCTACAAACAAATGCATGGCATCGACTATGAGGAAGTCTATTCACATGTTTCCCGCATGGAGACGATCCATCTATTGATCTCTTTAGCGATGCAAATGAAGTGGAAAATCCATCAACTAGATGTCAAATCAGCATTCTTGAATGGATATCTTGAAAAAGAAGTTTATGTTGAACAACCATTGGGCTTTGTGGTTAAAAATCATGAAGATAAGGTGTTGAGGTTGAAGAAAGTCTTATATGGGTTGAAGCAAGCTCCACGAGCTTGGAATAGTCGCATTGACAAATACTTTCAAGACAATGGGTTTACTCGTTGTCTCCATGAATATGCTCTTTACATTAAAGTTCATACTAATGGAGATATTCTGCTTGTTTGTCTTTATGTTGATGATCTCATTCTAACGGGTACCAACCCATCTTTATTTAATGCTTTCAAGAAAGCTATGTCCCTTGAGTTTGAGATAACGAACATAAGGCTCATGTCATATTACTTGGGCCTAGAAGGGAAGCAAATGGAGGAAGGCATCTTCATATCTCAAGAAAGCTATACAAAGGATATTTTAAAGAAGTTCAACATGTTTGATTGCAACCCTATGAACACCCCAATGGAAAATGGAACAAAATTATCAAAGTTTGAAGATGGAGAAAAAGTGGATTCCACGTTCAAAAGTCTCGTAGGAAGTCTAAGGTACTTACATGTACGAGACCAGATATACTCTTTGCGGTTGGAGTAGTAAGTCGCTTCATGGAAGCTCCTACCTCCACTCACGTGAAGGTTGCTAGAAGAATTTTACATAACCTAAAAGGTATGATCAACCTTGGACTATTTTATTCTTCTTCTGATGATTTTAATCTTGTAGGATCTTGTGATAGTGATTATGCGGGAGATGTTAATGATAGAAAAAGCACATCGGGTTTTGTGTTTTTCTTGGGTTAGTGTTATTTCTTAGAATTCAAAGAAACAATTAATTGTTACTCTCTCGACTCGTAAAGTTGACTACATGACAGCGACATCATGTGCGTGTCATGCTATTTGGTTGAGGAGATTGTTGAAGGAACTCAATTTGCCGCAAATTGAAGCCACAATGATTTGTATTGATAACAAATCTGCGCAAACACTTGCCAAGAATCCAGTGTATCATGATCGAAGCAAGCACATAGACACAAGGTATCACTTTATTCGAGAATGTGTTGCCAAGAAAGAGGTAGAGCTCAAGTATGTGAAATCTCATGATCAAGTTGTGGAAAACTTTACAAAGCCTCTCAAGTTTGAAGATTTTCAGAGATTGAGATCAAGCCTTGGAATAAAGAAGAAAAATAAAAATTAATGGAGAGATTTGTGGGAATAAAACAACAACTAATTTGACAGCCACATTTGTTGAAATTACGTACCACAAATGTGAAAATTGATAAGTCACAAATGTGAAAGATGGTAGCCACATTTGTGCAAGTTTGGTAGAGTTTTGGTAGTCAAAGTTTGGTAGAATTTTGGTATAGTTTGGCAGCCAAACTTTGTGGAAATGGGCTATCACATTTTATGTCAAAGTTGTTTACCTACAAGTTTGAATTGTTAGTTTCCATTGATGTTATTAGTGACATCAAATTGACAGAATTTTCCTTATAAATAGAGCGCTTATGTGCCACCCCGAAAGGAGCTACATTAAATTTCAGCAGTTCCGGGATCGGGGTAGATTCGTATTGCGATTCACCGGGTCTCAAACGGTGTGCCAATTATATTTCAGATTTGGGAGATAACTTGAAGACCCTTTGTGAGCATTTAATAGTCTTGACTTTCAGCCAAGACGGGCCCCCAGAGAAGGGACAAGGCTGACTTGTGATAAGGGACATTCCACATTCTCCCACCTAATCTTTGACTTTTGTAAAGACACCCTTTTAGTCTTTTCTCTTGGGAATTTTCCCATTTCGTTTTTAGTCTTACTTTTACAAATTCTTTAAGCTATTGTAAAGGGTTCACTTGTATAGAGGAACACTTAGAAAAATACAAAGAAAATTGGCACTTGCCTCCCAAACTTGCTCTCTTATTTGCCTTCTTGTTGGCTGTTTGTGTGTGGACTGTTTTAGACGATTTTATTGCTGCACTTTAGTGCTTATTTGTGTTAGGATTGAGCTTACGAGGATCTATACAAGCCCTCCTTTGCTGTCCCACGAGACCTAAGAAAATAGGCTCGTGACAAGTGGTATCAGAGCTTCGGTTTGAGCATGACATCGAAGTGTCAACGCAGCGAAGATGGTGGTCAAGAGAGGGAGCAAGAGGTTCAGAAAGATACTGCCAAGAAACGTGATAGAAGTAAGGTAAGGGAATCTTCTTCTAAGCTACCTGTTTGTGGCAAAAACCTTGGGGAAGAAGGAGAAGTTTTCGACACTAGTCAACTCGATGAGAAGATTATCGGAGTTGAGGTTGGTTTGTCGGCCTTGAATAGGCGACTTGTGGTTTCGAGAACAATTTTAGTTCTCTTGAAATAGTAGCTCTTGAAGGCCTTGATGAGGTGAAGAGCAACCTTGTTGAGCTTGAGGAAGTGAACAAGGAAGGGCTGACTAACCTTGAACTCAAGCTCATCGAAGCACTCTCCTCTCTTTATAGAAAGTTTGAGACTTTGAAACGGCAGGTTGATGAGACTGTCGGTGCGGGAGTTGCTGGTCCTGTTACAGTTCGTGAGACATGTATTGAGGCTCCTAAACCAAAAGAGTTTCGTGGTGAAAGAAATGCCCAAGACGTTAAGAATTTCTTATGGCAAATGAATGCTTATTTCGAGCATGTGAACATGACTAGTGAGGCTGCCAAGATCCGGACATCGGCTATGTATTTAAGCAACACCGCTATGTTGTGGTGGTGGAGGAAAGGGGTGGAGAGAGGGATTTTCTCCATCGATGATTGGGGGCAGTTCAAAGAGGAGCTAAAACGACAATTCGATCCTCAAAATGTAGTACATAAGTCTCGTCGGAGGTTGAGAGAATTAAAGCAAACGTCCTCCATTCGTGATTATATGAAAGAGTTCACAAAACTCACTCTCCAAATTCTGAGTATGACCAGCGAGGACTTGTTGTTTTACTTCTTGGATGGTCTCCAAAATTGGGCCAAACAAGAACTCCAAAGGCGGCAAATCAATGACGTTGATGAAGCGATTATAGTGGCTGAATCGCTTACTGATTTTCGAGCAGATACAAAGAAGGGGAGGGACAATCGAAGCAAAAATGTTCCTCCCAAGGTGGATAACAATCGGAACAAAAGCAAGCCGATACCCAACCGAGGCAGCGATGCGAGAGGAACAATCGTAATCAGCCTTCTAATTTTCGCAAAAATTATGAGGATCGTAAGAAAGGCCTTCCACATCGTGATAGCTGTCATATTTGTGGTAAGACTACTCACGCTGCCCGTTATTGCCGTCGTTGAGTAAGTTAAATGCTATGTTGCTGCTCAAAAGCAGCAAGAGTAGGCTGTCATGCAAACCGGAGGACCATCCGGTAAGCAAGGTGGACAGGCTGGCGGGGCGGACAAGGGAAAGAACGTTGTTGTTGGTATGTTTAATCGTATGGCGTTGTTTAATCACATGACTATTGCTGCGTTGGCTGCCCAGCCGGCTAGTGTAAGGTCGCGTGAATCACTGTTCGTCAATGCCAAGTTGAATGGCAAAACCTTTCGAATTATGGTGGACACCGGTGCAACACATAACTTTGTAAAGAAGGAAAGGGCCAAGGACCTTTGTTTGAATTATGTTACCAGCGATACGATGTTGAAAACTGTCAACGCCCTTCCTACTACTGTCCATGGTTTCGCTCCTAAAGTCCCCATTGATTTAGGAGGATGGAAGGGGTTGACGGACTTCACTATTGCGTCCATGGATGTGTTTGACATTAGTTTGGGGCTGGATTTTTGGTATGAGGTTAACGCGTTTATTTCGCCGTGCCTTAACCAACTTCACATCAGTGATGCCGAAGGTTCTTGCGTGGTACCACTTATTCGGGTACCACAAAATGGGATGCACTTGCCCGCCATGCAGATTGTTAAGGGCTTTAAGAGAGGGGAACCGTTTTGGTGCCATTGTCGGAGGCGTCAGAGACTCAATTGATGCAGTAACTTTGCCTCCTTGTATTGAGAAGGTCCTTTTTGATAATAGGGACGTGATGCCGGATGAACTTCCCCAACGGTTGCCACTACAAAGGGAAGTTGATCACCAAATTGAATTGGTTCCTAGGGAAAAGCCACCTGCCATGACGCCTTATCGTATGGCGCCCCCGAAATTGGAGGAACTTAGAAAGCAACTCAAGGAGCTGCTTGATGCTGGACATATTAGGCCTTCTAAGGCGTCATTTGGTGCGCCTGTTTTGTTCCAAAAGAAGAAGGAAAGAACACTGCATTTGTGTATTGATTACCGGGCCCTCAACAAGGTCATGGTGAAGAACAAATATCATATTCCTTTGATCGCTGATTTATTTGATCGTTTGGGGAAGGCCAAAGTGTTCACAAAGATGGACTTGAGGAAGGGTTATTACCAAGTTCGGATTGCCGAAGGTGACGAGCCAAAAATGACTTGTGTCACTCGTTATGGAGCTTTTGAGTGGGTGGTCATGCCTTTCGGCTTGACAAACGCTCCAACGACGTTTTGTACGTTGATGAACAAGTTGTTCCATCTCTTTTTGGATCAGTTTGTAGTTATTTATTTGGACGACATTGTCATTTATAGCAACAGCATGGAGGAGCATGTTGAGCACTTGTGCAAAGTGTTCAAAGTCTTGCGTGATAATGACTTGTGCGTGAAGCGGGAGAAATGCAGCTTCGCACAACCCACTGTCCAGTTCCTTTGACGCACTATTAGCCATGGTGAAATAAGGATGGACAGCGATAAGGTGGAGGCGATTCGGGATTGGGGGGCTCCAACAAAGGTACCTGAATTACGGCCCTTTCTTGGCTCACCAATTATTACCGGCGCTTCATATTTGGCTATTCAGCTATTGCTGCTCCACTCACCAACTTGCTGAAAAAGAGTCGTGAGTGGGAGTGGATTGATTTGTGTCAAGATGCCTTTGAAAAGCTCAAGGCAGCCATTACCGATGAGCCGATTTAGGCACTGCCCGATTTTACTAAGGCATTCGAAATTCATACCGACGTGTCTAATTTTGCTATTAGTGGCGTCCTTATGCAAGAGGGCCACCCGATAGCGTTCGAGAGTAGAAAATTGAATGATGCAGAGAGACGCTATTCTGCCCATGAGAAGGAGATGACGACGGTAGTCCATTGTCTATGGACTTGGCGTCATTATGTATTGGGTGCTCACTTTGTTGTTAAGACGGACAACGTCGCAACAACTTATTTTCAGTCCCAAAAGAAGTTGACTTCCAAGCAAGCCCGCTGGTAAGACTTCTTGGCTGAATTTGATTTCACGTTTGAATACAAGCCGGTAAGGCTAATGTTGTAGCCGACGCGCAGAGTCACAAGGCTGCCTTGGATGCGATTATTAGTTCAACTTGCAGCAATGTTATTGATGATATTAAGAAAGGTATGCAGCATGATCCCGTGGCAAAGCAACTTCTCGTTTTGGCCCAACAAGGCAAGATGAAGAAGTTTTGGGAGGAGAATGGTTTGATGTACACTATGGGTAGACGTGTGTACGTGCCGAAATGGGCTAACCTTAGGCGTACTTTGATCAAGGAGGGTCACGATACGACATGGGTTGGTCACCCTAGACAGAAAAAAACATTGGCATTGCTAGAGTCCTCTTATTATTGGCCTCGGATGCGAGATGACATTGAGGTTTATGTACGTACGTGCCTCATTTGTCAACAAGATAAAGTTGAAATGAATGCACCGAGTGGATTGCTTGAGCCGCTACCTATTGCTAAAAAATCATGGGACAGTGTCACCATGGATTTCATCACTTGCTTGTCGAATTCGGAGGGGTTAGGGACTATTATGGTTGTTGTTGATCGATTCTCAAAATATGCGACCGTCATTGCCACGACGGCTAGCTGCAAAGCCAAAGAGGCAGCCCATATTTTTGCGAGACGTCGTAAAGCATTGGGGTATACCCAAACACATTATTAGTGATCGAGATCCTTGATTCACTGGTGCGTTTTAGAGAGAGTTATTCAGTTTGCTTGGTTCGGAGTTGCACTTCTCGACCAGCTTCCATCCTCAAACGGATGGGCAAACGGAGCGGATCAACGCACTCTTGGAGTGCTATTTGCGGCACTATGTTAGTGTCAATCAAAAGGATTGGGCGAAGTTGTTGGACACTACCCAATTCTCATATAATTTGCAGCGAAGTGAGGCGATGGGAAGGAGTCCTTTTGAGTTGGCTACCGGGCAGCAGCCCAATACGCCTTAATCCTGGCCCGTTGATGCCAGTTTGAAGAGTCCGGGTGCTTATCACATGGCGAAAGCCTGGGAGGAACAAGTTGATCTTGCACGATCTTATCTTGATAAGGCAGCCCGAAAAATGAAGAAGTTTGCTGATCGAAAGCGGCGACAAGTCGACTATCAAATTGGGGATCGAGTTATGATAAAACTCAATCCTAGAAAATTCAAGTCGCTGTGAGGTGTGAGTCAAAGTCTGATTCATCGCTACGAGGGTCCTTTCAAGATTATTGCTAAGGCAGGCAGAATCTCGTATCGGGTTGAGATGCCCTATCACTAGAAGATACATTCGGTCTTACACGCTAGTCAATTAAAATCGTATTTTGAAGATGTGGACGACAAGGATCGGGGGCAGTCCGGTAGAGCTCAAATATTCATTACTCAACCAGCAGTGGACAAACAGATCGAGGCAATTATTGATCATCAATTGGTTCGCGGCAAGGGCTGGAACAATTCGAGCTCGCAATTTCTTGTCCATTGGAAATGAATGGCACCGGAGGAGGCAACATGGGAGAAGTACGAAGACTTGTGGCAATTTCGCGACAAAGTCCATTCTTATTTGCAATTGTGTGGTGCCGAGGCTGTCGCCAAATCAGGTGGGGGAGCGTGTGCCGCCCCAAAAGGAGCTACATTAAATTTCAGCGGTTTCGGGAGTGGGGCAAATTCGTATTGCGATTCACCGGGTCTCAAATAGCGTGCCAATTATATTCCAGCTTTGGGAGATAACTTGAAGACCCTTGGTGAGCATTTAATAGCCTTGACTTTCAGCCAAGACGGGCCCCAAAAGAGGGGACAAAGCTGACTTGTGATAAGGGACATTCCACCTTCTCCCACCTAATCTTTGATTTTTGTAAAGACACCTTTTTAGTCTTTTCTCTTGGGAATTTTCCCATTTCGTTTTTTTAGTCTTATTTTTACAGCTTGTATAAGCTATTGTAAAGGGTTCACTTGTATAGAGGAATACTTAGAAAAATACAAAGAAAATTGGCACTTGCCTTCTAAACTTGCTCTCTTATTTGCCTTCTTGTTGGTTGTTTATGTGTGGACTGTTTTAGACGATTTTGCTGCTGCACTTTAGTGCTTATTTATGTTAGGATTGAGCTTACGAGGAGTTGTGCAAGCCCTCCTTTGCTGTCCCACGAGACCTAAGAAAATAGGCTCGTGATAACTTATGCTCATTTGTAAGGACACACCAAAAATAGAGAAGCAATAGAGAGTAGAGAGAGTAATCTACAAACTACTTCTTAGTTTGTGAGAAAATAGTGTGTAAGTAATAATGTTTTGAGTTATTAGAAATAAAAGAGTGTTGAGTAGTAGTCTTTTGACACTACCAAGTTTTTCATCAATATTATTGTATTACTTATTTGGGTATCATATTTTACCCATTTCAATATTTGGTGTCGGTGTTACTCTATTCCTATTGCTATTTAGTTTGGACATTATCCTGGGAGTGATTATCATTTTGTCCAACAGTTAGTAGTACCAACCGGTATTCCTATTAAATAGACAACATGCTGGTAAAGTATTTAGAAACAAAAGACCAATTGGGTTACTTGCAAGAAACCTTTAACATTATGAGGAAACTCAAATATGAATTTGAACCCAGAAAAATGTGCTTTTAACATCGGATTCAACAAGTTCTTGGGTTTTCTCATATCACACAGAGGAATCAAAGTGAATTCAGATAAAATCAGAACAATCAAGGAATTCTCAAATGTTTTCAACATGTTCAAGTCTATGCAAAGGCTCACTGAGCGAGTGACTAGTCTTAGTCGATTCATTTTGAGATCCTTAGAATGATGTCATCGGTTCTTTTCTTTAATAGGGAAGAAGAATCCTTCGAAAGAGGTCGCGGTAAGTGTTGTGCTTGTTCGAGAGGAAAAAGGTATGCAATACCTTATTTACTATGTTTGTAAAACTTTCTTAACTGCAGAATCTCGGTGTTCGCATTTGGAAATGTAGGCCTTAGTCCTCATGGAATCCACTCAGAAACTAAGGCCATTTTTCTAGAGTTACCAATTGCGCGGTAATGATGTACCCTCTACAAGCCCGAATTGTCAAGAAGAATGGAGAAATGAGAGGTGGAGTTATGTGATCTTGTAATTGAGTATAAACCCCAGACTGCCATTAAATCTCAAGTCTTAGGGTGTTGACTCCCAAGCTGAGAAAGAGGCATTTCTCGACTCTAGGAATATGTTCGATATCTATAGTTTGTACATGGATGGAGCCTCGAGCATAAAAGGAACCAAGCTGGAGATAGTTTTGATAACCTCAAAGGGTGAAAGACTAATACTAAGTTATAAATTGTATTCCACTTGCTAACAAAGAGGTTTAGTATCAATTTTTTGTTTGGACTAGGCTCTGAGGTCATTCAAATTGATTGTGACTCACAACTAGTCGTAAACCAAGTTAATGGGACCTATGAGGCAAAATACAATGAATGCTAAAATATTTAGCAAAGTTAGGACATTGCTTCTATTTATCCCTTTTTTTAACACAAGGAACATCGCCGCAAAATTTGCTTAAAACGGTCAATTTCAATTCAAATTGGAGACTAAACACGATTCCTCACACATATCTTACACTATCTTCTCATCGAGATCACCTCGAAGATCTATCGAAAGCAGATCTATTCACCTCAAGGGGAATTTATCTCCAACTTAAAAGCATCTCAAGTGATTCCTCACACAGATCTTACATCGACATGATCCCTACAATAAGAGGATTTACTATCACTTTCTATAAGTGTAGGGACAAATTCACCTTGAGGTGGGATGGACCATATGCCATACAAGAAACATATTCGAGTGACACTTACAATCTTATTAATGCAGATGACATAAGGATCAGTCATATTAATGAAAAATTCTTGAAAATGTACTATCCTTGAAGCAAGATGATCCTTAAGGAACGAGTATAAACTACATGTTACTCTTGTCCTACAAGAGTATAAACTATGACGACACCCCCTCCCCAAAAGAAACACTCACTAGTTTGAAAACTTCAAAAAAAAAAAAGGTGGCCTAAACAAAAGTTAGAAAATAAAAAACCCACTAGGTTGAAAACCTCGAAAAAGGCAACTTAGGAAAAAGTTAGGACACACAAAAAATCACTCTTACTGAAGTAATGAAATGACTTTATCATGTTCACCAAGGTATGTAAGCAGCTTAGAGATTCATTCTAAGTTCAGTAGCATTAGTGACAAATAGTACATATTGCCACTTGACTGGGAACATGATAGTGAGGTCTTCGAGTACTTCCCCATTGAATTTGAATATTAATCAATTTTTTTTATTTGATGGGCAGTAGTGGTAGATTTAGTAATCTGGTGTTCAGGGGAAATGTAATGTGATAGAAGGGATTAGGCTATGATCTGATGGGGTGAAGTTGACGGCGGAAGGGATTAGGTGTATCAAGTTTCAAGGTAGTGGTACTTGTAGTGTAGTGTAGGTGGTGCAGGTGTGAAATGGGGGTACTAATTAAATATCCAAATTGCATGTTTCTTGATTATTTGCATGATATTACATTGTGGGTTCGAATTGACTGGTGATGTCTACCAGTATGTCTTGTTTGTACTAATACTAATCTTGTTATGCCACTTGACATAGTCCGGTTGCAGGAGAAAGACGATGATGATCTCCGACAACTTCTACTTATTTCTTTTTATAGATTATATCTTACTAATAATAGCTCTTGTACCTATTTAGACTAGTTCTTTGGGAAGTTTTGATCCTTATAATGGGTTCATGTTTATTCAAGGATTTGTTTTAGAGTTTTCTCATGTTAAATTAGTTTCCGCATTGTCCTGTTATTAAATTGGGTGGTAAGGGTTCACCTATATAGTGTTAAGAGTATATGCCCATACAGCCCGGTGAATTGGATCGTCACAAGGACCATATGAACAAGTTGTTCTGGTGAAAAGGATGATTGGTTGTTGTGAGTTGATTTTTTGTGAAATGCTTTCGAGTAGCTATGCTAGTTCAGAGGACTATTGATTGTCGTGAGTTGACACCCTGATGTAATGCTTTTGAGCACTATTAAGATTTTTGAAATTTGACTAATATAACATGATTGTTATTATTTATATCTAGACATGTATGGACAAGCTATGTTATTCAAGAGGACAAATAGTTGTTATGGATCCTAATGAAAAATTGTGTATATATGTCTAGAGGAAATTAAATCGATCTTCGAGTGTTGATAACTTGGTGCATCACTTCTGAGGAATGGGATCCTATCTATGGCTTTCCATCTTTGGTTTTATCCTGAACTAATATGTGTTTAATTTATGATTTTCCCTCTAATGGCATGTTGATGAGCTATATGGCTAGATTTTGGCCTTGAATGGTCTAATATAATTTTTAAACAAAATGATTTGGAATTGGTTAATTCTTACTCATTAGCAGTTTTTACTAAGTTTCATGATTTATTCGAATTTTGGATTTGAACTATTTTATTATGATTGTTTTTATATTAATTGTTGTTTTTATTGTGAGTAAGGTATAAAAGAGAAGCAACTTTGAGAGGATCACATCGCATAGGAGGAACTATGAACGTTGGTGGGCCCACACTCTTTCTTGTGGAATTCCATACTTATTTTATTGATTTTTGATATGCGTCTCCATAGATAGATATTGTATTGTGGGTACTACTTAAATTATTTAATTGACTTACTGAGAGACACTGCTAAGTTTAGCTACTAAATAATTAATCACATTCTTTATTTCCTTAATTTAAATTTTCTTCATTTACATATACATGGCTGCATAGTTGGATAAGTAATAGTGATGGGGTAACTATGTGAACTATCATCATATTTATAAGGTGCTTCCGATCGATGTGGTTCTATAGAATCTGATGCATATTTTGTAAGAGTCAAATTTGGGGTGATGAGTCGACCATGTGTGTGTATGATACAATTATCGATACTTTAGAATTATCGTCATCTAATGCAGATTGAGTGCACATGTTTTCCATATATACTTATACTAACATACTGCACATTTTTGTGCAAATTGTATCCCAAGAACGAGTGGGTCACCACGCTAACTGTCAAGTTTGCAGCTTTTATTTTTGGAAATTCTTAGAGAGTTGTCGTCTAGCTTATCGGCAACGCCAGACTCCCTCAATCCCTTACTTTTCTATCTTTTCCTCCATCAGACGGTAGACAATATATCGGTTGTTGAACAATTATACTTCACTCTTGTACATATGACCCTGAATTTTGGGATTGTATTTTGTTATTTTCCAACACTTGATTTTTGTTAGTGATTGCATATGGTTTTACCTCGCATATTGTCTTTACTTTAAATTTGTTTGGTGGTGGTTTGTCTAACCCATTAATATTGGGGGAGAGTTTAGGTTGGTTTTATTCATGTGAATTTTAGGTTATGACAATTTGATAATTTAGCGATTTTTCGGATAATGATTATCTTGATTAACTTACAAGTAACAAGTTAGTTATAGACCTCTAACTAGTTTCTCTTTAATTCTTAGTCAAATATAAGAGATACAATTGCATTTTTCTACTTGAGATGATACAAGGATATAAGTATTTAGTTTGAATAGAAATCATTTTATCAGGGATTCTATTAATTGTTAACTTATAATATTTTACATAATGACAAACTATCTTGTGTCGCAAGAAAATCAAGACTAGTGTATCTGTATTAGATACACAAAATTCTGAAAATTGATGCATCAAGCATCAAATCAGCACCATCAATTAAGGAGAAGATTGATTCACTCAAATCAATCTAACCGGAGATTCAAATCAATCTGAACTCAAGAAATTAAATCAAATCTCACAAGTCAATCATGCATTTCAAAGCAGATCTGCCATTGTTGGACTCAATCAAAGAAGGTGTATTATAAATCAAGCATGAAAATCAAAAAGGAAGAACGCCAAGGAAAGAAAAAAGTTGCCCTCACTGAAGCAACGCGGGAAAGGAAAGCCATCATTCAAGGGATACAAAATTAAAGCAACCACAATCCTAGCGTCTGACTAGGATGAATAATTTGGAATATAGACAATCAAATCAACCAAGTATCAAGACTACAAGAATATCTGCAAGAGAAGGAACATTATCAAGATCACAAGAAAATCTCCAAGGAAAAGGAAGGAATCGGTTTGCTCATGCACATATTTGATATGAACA
This sequence comes from Solanum lignicaule, assembly GCA_029582545.1. Classification (NCBI taxonomy): domain Eukaryota; kingdom Viridiplantae; phylum Streptophyta; class Magnoliopsida; order Solanales; family Solanaceae; genus Solanum; species Solanum lignicaule. The sequence continues at coordinate 22,881 of JAJOOF010015560.1, forward strand.
TGAATCAATCAACCGAAATCAAGGATTTAATCAAAATTCTTGATTTAAAACGCCCTTGGGTTATTCCTTAAAAGAGCAGTCCTCAACACTATATAAGCCAACTCATAGTCGCATTTGTGAAGTGTGTAACTTCACTTGAACTTATATTGTAATCTTCTTTTATTTTTCATAAAGCTTTGTACACACTTGAGTGAACAATTGAAAAAGAAAAGTGAAAGAAAGATTCTGAGTATAGGTTATACAGGTAGAGGCTGTACCAAAATAGTTGATCTGATTTGCATATCAGATAGGAGTTTAGGTTCAAATCTCTGTATCACCTAAGTTCTCCTCAAGCTCTAAAGGAAACCCTTGAAACCCAAGGTAACTGGACTAAGCACTACATCGGTGATCCAAACCAGTATAAAAATATCTGGTGTTTTTTTATATTATGTACTTTGCTTATTTATTCTCTTATAACTCTATCTGCAGAAAGAGTCGGCTACTCGTAAACATAACTTTCATTAATCATGTGGTAGAAACTAGATTTTCAATGTGCGAACTAAATTGGATATACTATTGGATTGGATTGAATAAATCTATATGTAATTCTAGAATATCTCTCTCGTTTGAATTCTCAATATCATCTTTTATTTAGTTTTGTCCTCAGTATTCGAATCACAATTCTATTAAATTTTTTACTATTTAATCTACTTGAAAAGTTAACAGTTAAATCTTCATTGAAAATGATACTCGACTCGTTACTTTTTTATCTTTCAATTGTGTGTGATTGTGTGAACATCAAGTGCAATACGAATTATACACTCCAAAAATATATTTTTAGAGAATACTTATGATAAGAATACTTTTCTAAGTAAGTAGATATTGAAAATTTAGCAAACTACACTAAAATTAAATAACCAAGGAAATGAAAAGTCTCAAATTTAGTCTTTATCAAAATAAGAAATAATAACAATAACATTTCTCATAGTCTTTAAATTTTCATTAGCCATAAAGAAGGGAACACATCATCCTTCAAATTTATTAATTTGTCTAAGTTTTAAAATCTCCAAAATATGAAATAAAACAACAACATCGCCAACTCGAGGGCCAACTCTACTCTTTATCATCAATTAATTCCTTCATAACACTCGCCCACATCTCATTCTACAAAAAAAAAAAAAAATATCAATAATTTAAACGATTTACATTATATATACTTAAAAATCATATGTTTTTTTACGCAATCAATAAATTTTAACCTGATGCAACATATCATTTACTATCTTTATTATATAATTAATTAACTATGCTTATCAAAAGTGTTGGTAACAATTATACCTAGTAAGCTATATCATTATGTAAAATTTATTTTCACCTTTTATATGCATAGAACTTATACTTTAATACTGATATGTGATTAGATAAAAGCTCACCTTTGCTTTCATCTGGTCGATCTCCTCACATAATTTTTGATCTTCTGTATAAGTTGAGCAAGTCAAATTGTTTAACCTTTCAATCAATAATTTTTGTTGCAAACAAAGCAATTTATGTTGCAGGCGGAGTGATACATTCTCAAACAAAAGTTTCTTGGTTTCTCTCTCCATTATTCTGAAAATCATAAAAAAAATATTAAAATTAAATCATAAAGAATGTGGAATAAATAAGAGTTTAACTTAAAAGATATCTACATAGAGTCTAACCATTCATAAAAAAATATTATTCATAATCTTGAATATATATAATAAATAGGGGTTCATTTACACAATTAGTGAATATTATTAGTTAAGCTTAAGAAAATAAGTAGAAAAAAGGGAAGGGAGATTAAAAAAAAATTAAAAAGAACTCACTTGATAAGTTTTTGTTCTAAACTAGAACCACCTTCTGGAGTACTCATCGGTTTATTAGAAACTAGAGAGCAAATTAGAATAAATAAAATTTTGATTTAATTGCTTCACACAAGAGCAAAAAGCCCTTTAAATAGAATTATTTCATGTTTTTCTTACCAAATTTATAGTCAAAGTTGCTATCTAAAAAGATTTGTATATCTAAAGAATATAGTAACAAATTAATTTTGTTTCTCAATGACATGAGATTAATTGAATGTAGCCTGAATTTTGTTCAGACTCTAGATTTTGAATTTAGATATTTATAAATAAATTTTAAATTGGACAATTACTTGTAAATGATGGTGGTCATTTATTGTGAATGCCAAATTTAAATTGCTTAAATGTATGTCAAGTAGCATTAAGAAAATTTATTTGAAGAGTTTTAACAATTAAGAGAATATTTTTGTCACTCCATTATTTTTATTATAAATTATTCATATCGTTTTTTAAGTTATTGTCAATATCACATATGTATTGCTACTATTAATTAAGTCGTTAATTGTATAAATGTTCGAGAAATGATTGATATCAATTCTCACGTTAGGAACTTTTTCTTTTAATTATTTTTTCTTATCACGTAAATCTATAGTTGATTTTCATTTCTCAACATTCAAATCAAATATTTTTTGAAATATTGAAAGTGTAATAATCTACTAACTATTTCACAATTATGTCCTTGTTGGGAGCAATACTCTAATCATGTCTTTATTATTTGTCGATCGTGTGCACATGCATGGACGTTGGGTGAGATAATAACTACTACCATCTAAAATATCTGTTTTTGAAAAGCACTTGTCTAAATATGCATATTTTATAAACCTAGTCAACTAGACTAAAATAAAATAAATAAGGAAATGAAAAGTCTCAAAATTAGTCATAATCAATGCAAAAAATAATAGCAATAACATATCTTACGATCTTGAGATTTTTAAAAGCCACGAAGAATGTAATGACTTTCTAGGTTATTTTCTCTGTTTTCTATCTTTTCAACATTTAGAGCTTTCCTATATTTGGCCAATCAATAGTCAATTTGTTTGGTTTATATACAAGTTTTTGTGTTTTGGAGTTCCTAAAGTGTATGTGTTTGACTTTGGTCAAAATATAAAATAAACGATCTCGAAATGTATTTCTGATGATTTCATTAGCTCTGAAATATTGATTTTAGTCTAGACGAACCTTTGGTTCAGGTCTTGAGGCTTCTAACCTCATTTTGAGCTACCTTTGGCTTTTTGCTAAAATAGAGCTTGAGGTGTGGAACCCACTTTTTATCAAGACAACCTCTGTTGGAAGTTTTGACATTCATGTTGAGTTTGGAATGTTGAATTTGGTGGGGTAGTATAGTTCATTTGCATGCATAGGGTTCCGAACGAATCTCCACACCCCCGTTGGAGCATTTCTCAATTCCAAGTTTGAGTTGGTGCAATTATCCCAATGCTAGATTCATGTGGCTATCTCGATGTAAGATTTCGAGAGAGGATGACTTTCATTATACCTATCCTGATGTAAGATTTCAGGATGAGCTATACTTACGTGACGTTTATCCTTATGTTAGATTATGGTAGTCTCCTTGCTTGAGTTCCAACTGATATTTCTGGATTACTTTTGATACTATTTTTTCGTTTGTATAAGCTCTTATGTGTACTCGTCGGGCTTCTTGGAATATAAAAAGGCTTAAACAAAAGATATACAAACAAATCCATACAAGACTACAACAATTGAATAAAAAAATACGAAGGAAAATATTTATAAACAGTCACATACATTACACTATAACTATTTTCACAATATTATACATACAATGTATTATAGAAATATTTTTAAATAATATTTTCGCGGCTTAATAAAAAATCATTTAGGTGTTTCAGGTGAAATCGATCTAAAATTTGAGATAAAAAATTAAAGGACTAAATTACTTATAGTGAAGAATTAGATGCGGGTGCCGACCAACTGAACTTCAATGCATCTTCATTATCGCTAATGCTTGGTTGGAGAAGATGACAAAGTACTTGAAAGATTTATTTGGATGTATTTTTAAAAGAAAATTGATTCTTTATTTGCTTTTGTTATGATTTGAGTCGGGTTTCCCTTTAGGCCTTGCAGTATGATCCGCCTATTATTTGGCCAACTTTATTATTTTTTACTTTTTTATATTTTGACCATTTTGATTATTTATTCAAAATTACAATCTAATTTAAAAGTGACTTTTTTCTTTCTTTCTTTTTAAAAAAAAAAACAATACTCGAAAATAAAAATTTAATTGCTTTTATCTTTCTTTTTTTGTATTTTTTTTGTTACTGTAAAGTCAATATAATGTATCGTGATCCATGAAAACTTATGAACCTCTTTGACCACTAAGTTGCGCTTCGAGATTATGTTGAGGGAATTCGTTTTAGGTATATGATATACTTATAATTTAGGTTTGACCCCCCTCCTCCCCATATATATACACACACTAATTTTCGGATATGTGTGTTGCACACGTAATCCATCTCAATTAGTATAATCTTTTTAAAACGATATAGATAATATTAACAAATATAATTTAAATCGAAAGGGGGAAAGTTCAAGCTCAAATTGATGAATAATTTGTGAATATCTAATGATCTGAAATGTCATGAATAACCTTAAAGTTAAGGTTGATAAATATTTGCAATCTCATTTTCCTTCTCTACTTAAAATATCGATATAATTACCTGGTATGAAGATATTTAAGTCAAAATACAGTGACATAAATTTCATTCTTGCACTGATGAATAAACATTCTTTTGATAAATTTCACTCATAAATGAATTATCTATCAATTACACAAGAGAGAAAATTGCTTAGAGAATAGAGATAGATATATGATTTTTATGTTTATTTCAACAGACAACATATAAGCATTCCACATTTATCTAAAAGACAAAATGAATGATAAATTTTTTTTGTAAACTATTTAAGAAAACACACCAATTTCACTTATGTACTTCAAATAGAAATTTGTTATGTGAAAATGTTACAGTCCAAATTATTAACAATCATCCTCCGGAAAAGGTTGTTGATGCTGATTTTGTTGTTGCTGCAATGGTGGTGCATTCTTAATTGCCCCATCTATTAGTAAATCTGGTCCAAAGACTCGCCGACAAAGACCTTGACATTATAAATCATCACATGTCTCATAACAATGTTCACAATCAATGCATACAAATAATATCACACCACACAGAAGAGACAACAATTCACACAATTTAAGTCCATGTTCATGCTTTCAAGCATTTCATCAATCAATCAACAAGAGTCACAATAAGGCAATTCACATCATCATGTTTATCACATAGACTTTTTCATTTCAATCCCTTTTTATTCATTTAGATGTCAAGTGGACAATTTAAACCCTTCACCTTATCCCCATTACACCAACACACAAGCAACGAAGAAAGTACACGAATTCTACTAGAATAGGAGGCTTAGCTGATCACTTGTCTTACATCAATCAACAATCACTCCAAGAGTTAAGTCTTCCCCTACTGAATCACTTCCAAGGCCACACAATCTATGCACAAGTAAATATTCACAATAAATTTCTGGAAACAACAATACCACATCAATCCTCTTGAAAAATGGATCAATCAACACAAAATCCAATTCCGAAGATAAGGTTTGAATCGGTAATTTAATACTTGAAAACATTACTCAAGGCTTTAGGAACTCATTAGGAAAAATCATTTCGAAAAATGACTTAAAATCACCATTTAACTAAGTTCTTGGGTTCTTGAAAATAACCTCAAATTTCTCATTTTACAAGCTTGATTTGAACACATAAATCCATAAAAAAAAAAAAGAGGGTAATTGAAGATTTAGAGTTAAGAATTGTTACCCAAAAGTTTTTCCTCAAAAATCTTGTCCAAATCACCACCCCAAAGCTCCTAAAACTCAAAAAATGGTGAAATAGAGCTTAAACCCCGAAATGGCGGCCAAAACCCCCCTAAGATGTCGCTAAAGCGACGAGGAGTTCGCTTTGCTAAAAACGTGGGCATTGCAGAAGAGAAGCCTCTTTCGCAAAAGTGAAGGTCGCTTAAGCAACATGTCACGCCCCGAGGCTACCTCTTTGACGTAACATGGGACCTAAGATCACGCGTGACCCTAAACTAACCCTGAATCTGACATATCATAAGCATAATGAAAAAAACTAAGTAGAGCATGAACTTTGCGGAAGCTAAAACAATAAATATATGGCGTGGGGACAAAACCCAAATAGTCTGAATATATTAAACATACTAAGAGTTTAGTGATAACTGAAAACCACTTAACAACTCAAGCTGAATCTATTAATATGTCTGAAAAGCCTCTAACTGAGTTAAGTTGCTGGGACATGCCCCCAACTAACTCTAACAAAACTGAAACTAAAAATAATGACTAAAATAAAAGCATGTCTATTGTCCTCGGAATATGAGGACTCACCACTGAAGCTGCTGAATGCGGACCGAGAATCGATCTAAGCATGATCTGGATGCTGAGTACCTAAACCTACATCATGAAAGGATGTAGTGCAGAGTATGCTTCAGTACTTGAAATGTACTGAGCATGCAGGATATAGATACTAAGCTAAACAAATATATATGAGCTGAACAAATCATCACTGAGCAATGACATAATCTGAGCAAGAATATAAATACTGAAACATAACTGAAAAGCTAAGCTGGTGACGAAATCTACAGAGAAATCCCACATACTTGGTGACGAAATCTATGGATAAATTCTTTGGATTTCGGAGTTGAACTTTGAAGAACATTGTTGCTTGTTCTTGGGAGGTTTGGTCGACTTTTCTTCTTCTTTTTGCTCCAAGTTTGGATGATTTTTGGAGAATGAGGGCTTTAGGTATGTCTCGACTAGGTTATTAGGCTTAGATTGAGTGAAGCGACATAGTTTAGGCATCAAACAACGTAGTTTAAGTGCCTAATGCATAGGGAAAAGAACCAAAATGACCCTGACTTAAAACTGACGAGTGCCATCTACTACAGGACTGACGGGCCATCGTTTGAACTACCAACCGTCGTTTGGGGTCGTCGTTCATGCTTTTCCCGATAGGGCTTCGCTAAAACGAGCATAACTATTTTATCCAAGCTTGAATTTTAGCAAACTCAGTGGCGTTGGAAAGAGGATTCAAGTGTCTTTAATTTGATAGGTCATGGGCCACCTAATTCATTTTGTGCTAAAAGATATGACCGTTTGAAGTTGATCCAACATCCATTTTCCTCTAAATAGCTGTTGACCCTCACCTACAGTCCGTAGGTCCAACCATGGACCGTACTGGTCGACCGTGGGTGGGATCAGAGACCATCAAAATTTGGACCTTAACGACGGAACCCCACATACGCTCCGTGGTTCTACCTACGGTCCGTGGGTGGTTCCGTTGGTACTGGCACCAATTTTATGAAAACTAGGATTTTCTTCATTTTGAGATCCGAGGTGTTACACAACAAGCCCTTCACAAAAGCAAAGCCTGCAGTACCAGAAAACATAACCAATTTTCAACACTTCGAAAGAACCCTAGGGAAATCAGAATCCCGTGAACACAAACCACATATGTCAATCAATTATACTAGACGTTCCGAACTCAATGGAACTGTCAAAATACGAATCCAAAATCTCCTTGACCCGACACCCGTGAAAACCACAAGAAACTAACTCACGCCTAAAAAGACTAAAACAAGCTCGGGATCTCTCAAAAATCAACCAAGACCTCACCTACGCCTAAAATCATCCTCGAAATCCAATGAAACTCTCAAAATTTTAGCCCGAGCATTCGAATCCCGAATGTTGACTAAAGTCAACCCAAAGGCTAAATTTCCATAAATTCACAATTTAGGACCTCAAATCCTCAAAAAGACTCGAAATCTGAACCCGACAACTCTTAGTGATAAAATTTCACATTTCAAGATTGATGGAATCAACTGAATTTCATTGCGACACTCGAAATTCCAAAAGACACTAAAAACCACTTTCTTAACAACTTAGCCTTTCAAACTCAAAACTTACCAAATTCTCAACTTTTAACTCAAAGTTCAAAACCAACTTTTCAAAACTCAATCATAGAAGACTCAGGGTCAATCACGGGAGGATAAAATGGTAAATTCACAAAAAAAATTAAAAATGACCGATCTGATCGTTACATGCTGGTGATTAGTGATGGTCTATGATGGTTGTGAATATTATCCACACAATAATGCCTCTTAATGATAGTAAGACTCTATTCTAGATCTTACTCCCTCCATTCCATATTAACTTAAGCTTTGAGCCCTTTTCCATTTTTCAAATTAACTTAAGTTTTCAATCTTCAAGTCTAATTTTAAAATATTCTTCCAATTTTACCCTTTAAGTTAGTATTGGAATTAGTTTTATAATTAATGTTTAGTTATTTTTGACAATAATTAATAAGGGTAAAAATGGAAAATTATGTTCAATTTATGTCCTAACCTACTTTTCTTAAAGGGTGTGAACACTCAAAGCTTAATTTAATATGAAATGGAGGGAGTAATGATTAAGACATATTTAGACCAATTAAGTGCTTCAAATCTTAATGAAAATAAATGCATTTAATGATCAAAATTCAAATGTCTGAACCATTTAGATCCATACCTTCACTAAATACAAACAAATGAGACCTAATTATTTAGCTCCATCAATTAGAATTTGAGTCGGGCCTCCCTTTGGGGTTTGTCGTTTGGTTCACCTATTTTTGGGTCAAACTTGGGTTTGATACAATTAGACCGAGGAGATAATGGTAAAGTCTGCGTACAATCTACCATTTTTTAACCCTATTTTATAGAATTTTACTCAATATATTGTTATTGTTTGTTGTTAAGTTCAACATAAGATATCGCAGAAAAAACAACTTAAATTTATATTCATGATCAAATATAATTTTAATTCAAATATCATTTCTTACTTTAAAAATATTTTTTTAAAAAAAATACCCACAACAATTTTCATGATCAAAGTCATAATTTTCATGGACCTGTCTCTTATGTTTACACAAAGAACCTGACGACTGAAAGTGCTCTTTTTATAGAAACAAAAACTCTTCCCCATCTCTCTCACAAACCGCAGAAAAGCCTTTTCAAAGAAGCTAAACCGGAAGAAGAGTAAACGCTCCGTCACCGGAAAACTGCCTAGGTTTCGCCGTTGAGTAATTTGTAAGATCATATAGTTGATCGCAGTATATAGTAAGTGTTTACTTGGAAGAATCGGCCATGGAGGATCATCTTCAGATTTCTCCGGCCGGAGCAAAGGCGATTCCAGGAAAAGAGCAACAAGCCGCTGGATATGGCATACTTCTGCAGATCATGATGCTTGTACTCTCCTTTGTTATTGGACATGTGCTTCGTCGTCGTCATTTCTATTATATTCCTGAAGCTAGTGCCTCTCTTTTGATTGGTATTCTTTAATTTCTTTGTATATTTTGCATTTAGGTTTATAGAATGTGAGTCATAAAATGCCAATACGAAGTATTATTCAATTGTCAGTCTTTTTTGCATTTCAATTTCCCCCCTTTTCTGTTCTGGGTTAATATAGTGTAACTCTGAAAATGCCTAATATGAGTAGCATTTTCCATAACATAGTTCCTTTTTTATTCTGGATATTGTTCAATTTCATCCTCCTTTTGGCTTTTTCAAATGCCAATATGAGCATGTTTTTTTTTTATAAGATAAGTGGTATTAATAACAGCATCAAGAAGATGCAAAATTTACAAGATATGGCATTTGAGCTTACAAAAAAATCTCTGGCTAACTATACAAACTATCTAAGCCAGAGCTAATGAGTTAGTAAAATCCTGAAGTTGTTTTGCATTAACAACAGGATACAAGTTGGTCCAACTAAACAAATTTTCAGTGCACCAAGTCTTCAAAATGCCTAAAGCAGTTGACTCTCCATCAAAACATCTCTTGTACCTCTCTAACCAAATACACCAAAAAATACAAGCAGGTATCATAATCCAGATCTTCTTGATGGCTTTGTCAACTTTCCATAGACTCCAACTCTCATATGCATCCTTAACAGTGAGGGGTGTGGTCCAATTGATGCCAGAGAGACCAAAAAACATGCT